>SOMO01000087.1:112209-124427 GCA_028128575.1 Paedocypris carbunculus
AAAAAAAAAAAAAAAGAAATTAAGGGGATGGATAAATTAAATAAACGCAAAAGCTTTCTTCCTGGTCACAGCTCGGCGATTTTTGATTAAATTGTAAATACACAAGGTTGTTTAAAGGGGTGTGAGGCCGTCGCCCGCTTTGGTGAGTTAGCAAATGAAAGTTATCTTGGGTTAGCGGCTCGGCGAGAGTTTCGTTGTTTCAGCCGCAGGCAGAGACGATGGCTATTTTCTAGCTATCAGTGGAACAGTGCTTCTGTCAAGCCCCGTTGAACATGATGAGAAAAGGAGAGTAGATATGAAGCCACATGTGGTCTTTGAAGCAGAGCAGAGTATCTGTGTATTTACTAAGAAACCCATAACCATAATGGTAGAAACCCCCCTATTATATCGTCGAATGCCCACCCTGCTGAGATACACAGCCCATGCACCATCACTCCCCAAAAACCCTCGTCGAGCGAAGAAACACACTCGTCCTCATTAAAAAACCAACAGGCATTAATTCTGGATGAGATATGGTGAAGCCATGAGGGGCGTTTGTTAGTGAAGGGGGTCCGGGCCTCCGCTCTGAGCCCACTTGTCTTTCTCAAACACTTTCATATGCAAGTATCTGATCTCGAGGTGTTTTACAGGTCTTCTTCGTCCTCTAGATCGTTGACCTGTAGAGCTCTTTTTGGACTGGATGTCTATTTTAGAATGAATTAAACCAAATTCTTTCAGTCAGTTCTAAAACCTCAGACTCATTTTTGTATTTCAACTTTGTTTGTTTAATGTGTAGTGGCAGGGCACTACTGAAAATCCATTTCATTCATGGCATTATTGACTTTAGCCATTGATGGATCCAAAAGCAATGATCCTACATATTGGCACTTATACTTTTTTTTTTTTTTTTTTTTTTTTTTTGCGAGAGTGTCAGTATGTGCGAGAAAGAGAGAGAGAAAGAGAGAGAGAGAGAGAGAGAGAGAGATAATTACTGAGAGTTAATGTTAATATTTTTATTTTTACGTTAAAACTTCCAAAAGCCTTTTAAGATTGTAACTACATTTCAAAATAATGATTTATCTTCCACATGTTTTTTTTTTTTTTTTCGCCTTAAGCCTAATTAAATATTTAACTCATCTTGTTTTATTGCTTTTTTTGCAGTGGAGAAACTTTCATCCCTGTGAGATTTTTTTCCTTTTTTTTTTTTTTTTTTTTTTGATCTAGAAGCTGAATTTTTAAAGAGACGTTGAGGCGTGCTGGTGTTTGTATGTGCATGTTAGTGTGATGTTATTTAGTGCTATGCTGAGCTCCAGGGCGAGAGGGGCTAGACGCTGGTACTGTAGCCCTGTAGCAGTGCTCTGTCTGTGGGGAGAGCGCTGGGCTTTGGGCTCTGTCTCTGCCCAGTGCTGTGGGACCCGGAGAAGGCTAGTGGATGCATAATAAATGCTCTTGTCCACAGGCTTCGTGCACAGCATAATTAGCCTCATCAAAGGATGAAGCCATAAGCAACAGAGCATCTTCCCGCTCCAGAGTCTTAACTAAAACAAAGCCACCATTAGTCACTTACTTGCTGTGAGCAGCGTCGCTCCTCTGGGGTTCCTGCGGCGGAGCTGTTTACTTGCTCCTTAAATACAACCCTAAAATTACATTTACAGTGACAAGAGTGTGTGTTATATGTGGGTGAAATGTTTTCATCCGCATGAATCATCAGAGTCGCTCTGACAAATAGGTTTGTGACTCGAATAGATGCCAACTAAACGTCAAAATGAGTGGCACTTCCTCTGTTATACTTGGATGTTATTGTGGATACCAGTTCTGGCTGAAATCTACCCAGAGACAAAACCGGTCAAAACCGGTGCACAAATAATGCGAATGTTCGAATGGATGCTGAAAAAAAGACTTTTGTATCATTCCATCTGTAAATGTTTGACCTCTGAGCGTTTAACAGATGTGGCATTAACTGGCGAGTCCTAAAATGCAGGACCACGTTCTTCGCGCTCGCTCATCCCCTCCGCGGAGTGCCACGTCTTCAGGGAAAAGGTCAAGGCTGCCCCCCACTCAAATACGCATTACACTGGCGTCGTATCTCGAGAATGCGCTCACACCTTTCCTCCGCAGGATTTTACGGATCACGTGTCGGATGAGAGCAGCATATTCCCATCTGTCTTTGTCATCGCTGCTTTAGTTTGTAAATCTTAAAGTCCAAGTCATTCTGATCCCATTTTTTTATACTTCTCCGTTTCTTGCTGAGTCTAAGATGGTGGTTCCTTGTTAGATCCATTGTGGCTAATGAAGGCTGTGTGTGCTGAAAAGGTTCCAGTATGGATCTGTAGTGTCCTTTATCGAAAGCCCCCGAGCGTAGGACCCCTTGCCAAATGACAACAGGAATTCTCCGGAGAGGAGAAAGTTCAGATACACTAACTGACACACACACACACACACACACACACACACACACACACACACACACACACTTTAGCATTTTTTGTCTTATTTTTCACATAAATCTGAGGTAAGTATTAAATAGTGTGAAGTTTTTTGTAGAGATGCTCAAACTATAGTAGAGGGGCCAAAGTTCTAGAACAACCACAAGCCCAATATAAAAAAAAAAACCTCTCAAACTTCTTGGATTTTACAATTCCACAATTACATTTACAATTACTACGACTTCTAAAATAGTTTTCATTTGGCATTTAATTTTCACAATTTTCAAACTCTTTACTGCTTTTTTTCAGTTACACAGAACCTTTGAGAGGTTAATAAAGTGTCACTGATGTTTTTAAGCATCACTTATGTTTGTTACCTGTCATGTCGCTCAGTTTTGAGCTTTGCTTTGCTAGTGCATGCGTCACGCTGACACACGGCAGGGATTAGCTCCGTCTTCGTTAAGGTTAAATACCGCAGTTTATCGTGTGTTGGAGACTCGCTCTGACTGTGGTTGTGAGTGAAGTCACTATTGACAGTGGCACAGCGCTGATAAGAAAGGCTTAGTCGCTAATTACTGCACGCTACTGTCTGTTCCAGTCAATGAAGACGTTCTCTCTCTCTCTCTCTCTCTCTCTCTCTCTCTCTCTCTCTCTCTCTCTCTCTCTCTCTCTCCCTCACACGCTCTTACTCAGTCGTCCACACGTTAAATGCAAATAAGCTCATTTGTTTGTAAGGATGGCAGGCTTTAGCATCTCTCCAGCGTGTTGAGTTTGGTTATCTGCTCTACAATGTCTCTGCTCTCACTAATCTCTAAACATTAGATTACGCTCGGCTAATTAAAGGGGCTGCAGAGCCAAGAAGGTGATGGAGAGAGAGGTGGCGGTGAAGTGACTGGAAACGATTGCGTTCTCTACCTCTCAGTAGAAGTCAACTCTGTGTTTGTTGGAAATATTTGTCCCAGGAAAACATGAAAAAGCTAAATTAAATTTTTTGAAGCAAAAGCTTCTTTTGTGCAGTTTGCATGAGCTTACATTATTTTCTTCTGGGTCTCCAGTTTCCTCCCGTAGTCCAAAAACAGGCAATCAGTGAAACAGGGTAGACTATGAATAGAGATAGCAGATGTCCAACTGATAAGTTATCAACCCCAGTAAACATTTATCATCATTGAGATGAAATAAAATGCTGAGATCAGGAGTGAAAAGCAGCTACAAGTAAGAAAAACTGACAGTGCAAGGCAGAAAATGCCCATGGATTCCCTTGCCAAATTTGGAAATGGCATCTATGTGTTTTCTCTATCCTCACGTTCAAATTCCTCACCTTTTTCCAGCAGCATTTTATCATTTTGCCTAAATCACTGAACTCAATGTGCTACCTTTACCCTTAGTGTGTGTTAAATTGAGGTTAAATGCACAAGCGCGCACACACACACACACACACACACACACACACACACACACACACACACACACACACCAATCTGTTTGACAGCTACGGGGATAAATGTCACTTGTGACAATGTGTGTGTTGTGCCAGAGAGATGCCCTTTTCCAAGATGTCCCCCTACGACCCCTCCAGCATGCTCAGGTCTCAATACGGTGTCAAGTGTGGGGACCTGCACATCTATATGCATGTTCACGCCTTTGTGCACACGATTCACCTAGCAGGTGGAGGGGCTTCCGGAGCTAAGAGACCCCAAATTGAAAATTGCTGACAGGGCAAGATGAGGAGTTCAGGATCAGAAATGCCCAGAGCTTGATGGTACCTGGTTACGCTGAGATTAGTTTCACTCTTCGCCCTCTCAACATTCCGAGAGATTCTCCTGAATATGATAATGGAAACTAGTTTCACCTTGCACTGATGGTTTCTTCTGCACTTAGCCAGAGTACCATGAGTGTTATCTCAGCTTCTGCTGGCTTTTATTCATTCATCCTTTGGTGTAATCTCGGCACATTCATCATGTGTTGCAAGAACAAATAAACAGCTTCTAAATAATGATGCCATAACCCATTAACGTGGGCCTTTAGCCATAATAAAAGGTGCAATCCATATTGCAAATGGCCACAGCAAACGTTTAATTCATCTTAATTGGCTGCTGGCCTGAATTGCCTGTGGAGTCAATGTCATTACTCTAAACCACGGTTAACGGCACAAAAACGCTTTTTTGTCTCGTCTGTTTTTTTCATTCCGGATGTGATAAAATGCAAGCGCTTGCCTTCAGCTATACGTCTGCACCTTATCCTCGCAGTTCCACCCCACCTGGACCCGTAAAACCTTATTCAAGCTGCCAGGTCGCTCTCGTTGCTAGTGGCAGAGCTATTTGACGTGGTGGTCCTGATGGAAGAAATGTGGGTGAGGGCAGGGGAGTAGAGTTGAGGAATGGTTCCTCCTTCATCCTTATCGCTGGAGCGCACACCTGCAGTCCTTATGGTGCCGGGCGCCTAATTGCTTCCCCCCACCTCAATTGCATTCCGTAAAGCCCGCTCCCAATATCAGCCCGCACCTCACGTTCCCGGATAACTGCCTTCCCTGTCCATTACTGCCACTAAAGACATGGATTTATGAGCATGTGGCTTGCAGAAATGCTGACAAAGAACTGGTCATGTCCTTGTGAGATGCCATGCTCTTGCAACTTGCTCTAGAGCAGAGGGGATTTAAATGGTCTTCGTGCAGTCTCTTTTCTGTTTCTGCAAGATTTGAGATTTTTTTTTTTTTTTGTGAGAGACATGTTTGTAGGCTCAAGTGGAGAAAGTTTTCATCATAACTAACAGAGACGGGTTAGTTTGTCCTCAGTGGAGGTGGAGTGCCACAGCACAATTCTGGAATATAACAATGTTTATGATGCGTTTTTAGTGATTCATACCAACTTTACCATCTATCCAATTTGTTGAATCTTGCAGATGTTAGAGTTTAAGAACAAAAACACTGTAACCACTCAAAATGTAGTACATTTTGTACATCCTCTATAAGCATCTTTTGTTGTGCTAAATGATTGTACAGGCTTAAGATATGCTTGTTCAATTCAATCTAAAATCTACAATTTAGTTGTGTAAATTCAATCCACATGTCTTGTGTATTTAAAACGTGTTTTCTAGAACAATCTTATCAATTCAATCTGTGGACAAACCTAAAAGGGACTTGCTGTAAATCGTGACATCAACTCTTTTCTTGACAATCACTTTTTCAAGCTCAATTGCTTCTCCTAGAAGGTTCTTTGTGTTCATCAATTGCTAGGAAGTGTAATCAAGCTTGAAATTGTAACTGTGCCTGGAGACGCAATGTCAAGACATGCGGTTAAAAATAAGTTGAATTTTGGACCGTTCTCTGGGAAAACCAATTGGTCAGTACAGGAGATGTTTTTTTCAGATGTTTGCTCATTTATAGACCTGAAGAGCTGAAATGTCTTCTAAAATCCCTTTGCTTGTGGTCTGCAAAAGATATTCTTAAACATATGGAATAGCCTGAGCATAAGTAAATGATGACAGAACTTGTTCCTTTGGATGAATGCTTCTAGGTCACTGGAGTAAATGGAAATCTAAAACAGTTGTGCTGTCTTTTGGAGAAGCAGTGACGTAGACCTTAAACTAATAACCTGAACGTCTGAAAACAGTCAGTTTCAGGTAATTGAGAGGCACAGGGACACATTGTTAAGATATTTTCAATGTCTTTATACCTTTACCAGTGTTATAGGACTTGACCATGCTGCCACCACAACTCTAGCCACAATTCAAAATAAATTCATTGAGCAATTTTCTTGTCACTACTTTCATATGGACTCCAACTTCTCATTACTTGTTTCTTAGCACAAGGTATGTTATCATTGCCAAGAATCTTCTTCGCCAAAAACCAGGTCTAGCTGCCATTTTTTGAGTTCATCTTTGGTGCATCTGATGAACATTATCAACTCAATGTGTGGTATAACATTGAGGCAAAGACTGTTTTGATTCTATATGAAGTAGTTGGTTGGAACTTTGTGGTATTTCTAAGAAAATAACTTGCACCGTGTGGTTCAACTTTTTTGTGAGTTTTTGTAACAAAAAGATCTTTTAAATGCTAATTTCCTTCAAAAAATATTGCTCTAGATGGCTGAAAAAAGAGAAAAGGAACACGACGACTAACAATAGCAAGCGCTTCCAGCTTCTAACCAGGCACAGCCTAGAATTTTAGCCTGGCATGCTGGTGTTGACCAGAGCATCCACATTCATAGACTGCAACCAAATCGCTGCTATTTTGGACCAGTATTTTCTGATGTGCCACTTCCAACAGCAGCAGTTCTAGTGCCTTGACCGGCAACTGGGTTCAATTGGAGTCTGAGATGTACCAGTTGGCTTCTTTCCTTCTAGTGATCAATGTTTGGGAACTGGTTGGGTGACGGCAAATTTCTCATCATTAATCCAGGTCATTATGAGGCTGTTTCCACTGTCATTGATCCCACAGATCTATCCACCACCTCAGCTTCCCAGCTGACACAGCCCCTTTGGAGAAAAGGTGGGCGGAATCCCAGGTCAATGGTTATCTAGGAAGAAAGATGGAGATCAAGCCTCTGGCAGGGAAAAAGCAGCAGCTGGAAAGTGAAGTGCAGCAGATGTGTTGGGGAACAGTCTTCCATACGCATACAAATTTAAGTTTGCTGACAGTGGAAGGAACCACCGATTGGGTGGTAAAGTGCAAAGCTGGATTTGAGGATGGGAAATCTGTTGGGCCATCAACATATGTCACCAGATTGTAAAGGTCACTCTTTGTGCTTGAGTGCTTCGAAGAAAATATAAGTTGTGTTGTGTTGCTTTCGGACATTTTCTATTTAGAACCAAATGGGTTGTATTAAGTGGTATTGTATTATTTATTTCTGGCATAAACTGTGATTGGTCTAGGAATAAAATGGGTGGTTTACACTGGCTGCCTGTCATCATTCCTCAATACATTTGAATTGTTTGCACACCCGAGTTCGAAGCCCGGTTGACACTTTCTGCTGATGTTGTGGTTGTCATTGTTTCCTTTCAAATTCCAAAACAAGTGCATTTAAACACTTGAAGGCTAGATGAGTCAGTGGGAATGTGATAATCACGATTGTGGGATACAATAGTGGTACTTTTAACCACAAAGGGTAATCACAAATTCAGGCTGCTGTTGCTGTTTAGAATAATTTTAAAATTAGAATACAATTTCTAAAAGGTTAAAAAGGTTTCTTAAAAAGGTTTTCTAGACAGCACATGTGTGAAAATTATACCGAAATTCATACAGTGAAATAAACTGACTACTAATAGTGATCAGCAATATTGTAACCAAATGTTACAATGCCTGACTAACACCTCAGACTTTTGGATGGATGCATTTTTGCCCTGAAGGAAAAAAAAAAAAAAAAAATAGTGTTTCATTTCTTACAGATATGAAGGTCTGTGGTGTTAACTTCAAACATCTGAACATGTTTTGTGGTGATACTGAGCTCCACTTCACCTCCAGGTGTAATGCTGGAATGGCTTCCGAGTGCAGGTGTTTTTTGGAATGTGTCTGTTTGTGTCTGTGTGAGTCCGTGGGTCAGGGAGATGGTGTAATTACTCGGATCAGTGAGCATGAAGGTGGGGCTTTGCTCTCCTGTCAGTAGCAGGTCATGGTCGGCAGCTGGAAGGCTAATGCTCCTATCAACAGCTGTGTAATCACAATCTCGTGGTCCATCCAGGCCGGACTTGTGCACCTGCCAGCAAACGGCTTGGCCCAACCCCTGGACTGCATCTCCCATGATTCCCTAGTGCAGTTCCAGGTGTATACTCAGTAGAAAGATCTGGCAGATCTAATTTGAGACTTGGATGTGATTTGGATTGCTGTTGTTGAAGGGTTTCATGGAAGGCCATTTCCAGGTGGAGAGATCAAGGTGTCTTCAGAGAAGTCAATCCAGGGCAGACGGGCTTTTGATTAGCTTGACTTGTTTTGTTAGCTTTGACTGAGACTGACTCATAAACTTCTGAATCCAGATCCAGAATAGTAACTATTAGGCTAGCTTGGGGTATTGTCGGGTGAAATGGTTCGTCCCGTCTTCATGCTTGTTGGTTAGAGAAAGGCTCCTCGGTCACGGTAGCTGGAGTGTTCGCTGGTCTCGGGAAAGATGAAGACATTAAGGGGTGGTGTCGGTTTATTACTTCACTGTTCCCCTAATGGAAGAAAAAAAATTAAATTAGCTGCTAATTTGCACTGATGTCTCTGGTGGCAGGAAGTTGCATGTCGTGTCAGTTTCTATTAGAAGAAGCTCTGTCACTTTTTCCCCACAATATTTTCTTCTCACTGAACAGAGCTGCACATGCTGCGATTGACCTTTTACAAAACAGCGTGACGTTTGCAAAATTAAATTTATTAGCGATGGGTTAAATGACACGAGGTAATTAAAAGGGCTTGTTGTTCTTTTGATCACTTTCATCTGATGTCACTATTCATTTTTTGTCGGGTTATGCCGGTTTGTGATTTCCTCTAACTCTGATCACAAAAACTCATCAGCCAATCAGCATTTCTTTGATCAAATGTCTGCAGGTGTCTTTCAGTGATGAAAGTGATAGCTGATGGTTCTCTTTACGATGAAAATCATAGATAATTATGCTTAATGCGATTACCCGCATCCAATTTCATTTTGTGACGTCACTTTTATTTTCTCATTTTAGGAATAATTAGAGTGTGCTTTCATATCTTTGCATTTGCCCAAGATTGTGGTGACATATGATTGGCTATTTGAGGTGGATAAAAATTTTAAATTGATTTCCGTTTACCCCCCATTGAGAGTCAGACATCTGGAATATCGCTACTTTGTCATCTGTTTCACATTTTGGAGCTTTAACGGAGGCTCGTATTCCTCTTCCCTGTCAGAATGACTTTTCTTGCTTGCTTCCAGAATAGTGAATTCTCTGCTCGCCTCTGACAGATGAATAGAAATCAAGCGGCATTGTATGATACGTAGGTGCTTAAGATTGTTTTCTCTCGTAGTTAATAAGAGTCCTTGGATTTTGTGTGTGTGTGTGTGTGTGTGAAAATTGCGTTGTGTGCTGTATTGTCTTTGTCTGGCAGTCTGTAATGTTTATTTCTGCTTATTGTTGTGAACGTTTCCCTCCGTGTGCATTTTCTCTTGGGTTGCCAGGCTGCCCCATGTCATGTTGTTGTCAGTCAGGAGCTGCAGGCCAAGCGTGGAGACGGAGGAAAGCATGAAAAATACATGATAATCATGCCGCCACACTGAGCACAAAGGCCTAATTGGGAAAGAGGCTCTTTTCCCCTGTTTGCTGGGTTGTAAAGGCCCGCAGGCTCAGAAGCTCAGGATCCACAGGGAGACGCCACACTGTGCCTCTATTACAAACCTTTATCTTATTTATTCAGACACCGTTTTTAGGCAGGGGTTTCATATTGTTGCGTTAAGAAAGGAAAACTTCTAAAAAATGCATTGTGAAAACATTTGAGACCAAACAAAATTCCAGGGATACTAGAAAAATTCTTCACATTATATGTGTGTGCGAGTGGAAATGAGTCTTGTCGATATGACAAGTATTTTATTTTAAATTGAATGCATTGCCTTGCCAAGTGACTTGGATCATAGGGCTACGTGGTTTGGAGGTGAGAATTCATTTTTCAATTTTTCATTCGTTTTGCGTAGATGTGATGAATGTAATAAAATGGAAAGTTAAGAATGAAGGACGTTAACCCTCCTCCATCCTCTCATCCATTAAACCCGGTCAGGCCCAGACGTCCGTCCCGAGCTGCCTGATTATAAAACAATGCCTTATCAGAAGCGTGTTCTCCTGCCATAAATCAATTAGAGGCTGTGTGTGGATCTGCCGAGCTGCATGCAAAACCGCAGACAAGCGCCCGCACGAGCCCTACAGCTTCTTTTCAGAGCGGCCAAATTAATAACAGTAAGTGGATAAAGCCACGGGTCACACCGGCATCTAAAAGCAATTCCTGCATGTGGATTAAAGTGCAGCTGGACAAGGATGACTGAACCGATTCCACTCTTCCATGATTTGGTCTGATTCACATGCTAATGGACACTGGGAAAAAAAGAAAAACAATGCATAATTGGTGTTTGCATTCAAAGCATTTTAGTCGTTTTGCTTGCAGGGGCTGGAAATTGTTAGTTAATGGGACACATGGAAAATGGTTGAGTGCAGTTTGTCTTCTAAAGGTTCTTTGTTGTTTTTAATGAACCAGCATTTCAGGAATTGCGCAGTTTTTTTTCCCAGCGTTCCTTTAACCATTGCTGGTTCTATGCCTCACCTAAAAGGCTGTCCTCTATTTGTCCTGCCGGAGACGGGCAGGTCATGGCTTCTGATTAAGTGTGCTTGTGGTCCGAGAGACCTTGGGTTCTTACGGTTCTCTAAGGCTTTGTCACGCTTTATTCCTCGTCATAAATCCCGTTGAAGGATGGCTCAGACTCCCAGACAGGCCTTTTCATCTCTTCTAACCTTCTATCTTGCTTGTTTTTTTCTCATTATTTTGAAATTAAGACCCGCATCCTCAAGGTCAGTGATGTGTTAGCTTTGTTTCTCTGTCTTTAGAGTGCTTTAGCCACGGTTTGGATTTGGACTGTATTTCCAGTGCCTGTGGTTGTTGTCGCCTCTTCTCTAGGGAGCTGATGGCCCTCAGAATCTCCACCAGAATGAGAAGAGCTTGTTACTTTAATATTCTCAGGCAATGTCAACAAAGGGCAGAGAGTAAGTGGGGGGTTGACAACGCAATGCCACGATTTCCAGCCTTCCTTCTTCTTCAGTTGTTTTTTTCTGAAATGGCTTTGATGGTTTTGAATAGAGATGGACGTACAGGACAAACGATATCAGCGAAGATTCAGAAACAGTTCAACCTCTCACCCTTGTTGGTGACCCCATGTGACACGTGGATTCAAGGGGCCGTGGTGAGGACGAGCGCGTTATGTTGTCAGAAAGATGGGGTCAGCTAATCCAGCAACCTCGCATGCCAGCAGTCTCACACGCACGAGTGCTTTTCAATAAATAAAAAATGGAGACGCTGTCTCGCAAATGTAATATTAACCTCCCCATCTCCTGAGAAAAAAAGCAGGGCTAGCTTCATGGAAACACACGTACTTAGTGTTTGAGGATTAATCTGGCACCTTCAGTCAAGGAGTTTGGTCTCGGGAGAGTTATAAGGAGGGGATTGAAACACAAGGCATCCTGTTCGAACCACACCACCATTGCATCTCATTCCTGGTGCAATTACATGAATCTTCACAACCTGTCGTCCGTTGCAATCGCAGAGGTCGTTTTCCGAGGGAAAGGGGTCGAGCAGTTTGAGATGCAGCCTTCACCTGCGGTTGACAGGCCTCGCTTGCAGCCCGTCTCCTGCTTCGTTGCTCAACCAACCACATCCCCTTGCTTTTCTTTTTTTTCGGAGATAGCCAATCGGTCACGGTCCCTGGGAGAAAGCAACTGACCTCTGGAACGGAATTTTTATTATTCTATTTTTCAGTAAGACATAACCATTCCCGCTCAGTGGCTTTTAGAATGGCGCCATAAAAATTGTCCCACCACTGCTGGGAATTCATGTTAATATTATAATTGCTGGAGATAAAATTCTGTGGCATTTGAGAAATAATTTTAATAGAGACCTTCAAGAGAGAGAGAAAGAGAGAGAGGAAAAAAGTAAAAATCAAAAGAACAAAAAGAAGCGGCTCTGTTTCTTTATCTTCAACTTTCATTACTGTGCAGTTAATGGAACGATGACTTGAAGAGAATGTTAATTACAAACTCACTAGTTTTGACAGAATGAGAAGTTAACAGTGCATTTAACAATATAAGACGCTATTTCTCCTCTTCTTTTGCTTCTTCTTC
>SOMO01000087.1:147607-158148 GCA_028128575.1 Paedocypris carbunculus
CCAATTAGTTCAACACAGCAAACTTGAAAGTGTTGTAGACTGACACCATGTAAGCGTTTTATGTGATCCCATCAATCACGTTTTTCATACTAGCATGTCTCAGCGGATGTTTCTAGAAACACTCCAACTCATTTTTGGCCAAGAAAGTATCATAACAATCTAGAGCCGAGCAGCTGCACATTCATAAAAAGCAGTTTACCACTTGTGTGCCGCTGATGGATATCTGGAATCTATCGAGCTCCATCAGGATCTGCTCTCAGCTCCGCTGTCGAGTGTTTAAGTGACTTAATACCCCTGAATCCTGTTTGATTTCATTAGCGATGGCGAGGAGGGTTTTATATCATGCATAATGGAAGGCAGTGAAGGAAAGACAGACAGCGAGGAAGATTAGAAGGCGCTCTAATTGCGGTGTGCCTTACACCGGGCCCAGGATGGAGCGAGGCATCGATTGGGAAGAAGTAAGAGAGGTCGAATAATCATGAGATGGAAAAAAGAGAGGAAGAGATGGAGAAGTGCGGGCTTGTTACAGCCGGAATGATGTATTGATCCCGTCTGACAGGCTGGCGCATAAAACATTGACCGTTTCAACGTGGGTTTGCAAGGAAGGTTGTGTTTGCAAAGTCAAAAGTGTATGTGTAGTTACAGACAGACAGACAACCTGAGCTCACCCAGCTGAAATGTGCAGAAAGCTCAACATTCATCGTTGGACTAAACAAATGGACAGACAGACAGATACCGTATTTACTTGCTTAGTGTGTTTTTTTTCCTTGAGATTTTCTTTTAAAATGTATTTTTCTTCTTATAGACGGATCTAAACAAAATGCAGACAATCTCCCATGTAAAGTTAGATCTTATAAGCAAATAAATACGCTACTTGTCCTAAACGGAAGCAAATGGGATTTTTTTAAATGCGAAAAAGGNCAGACAATCTCCCAGGTGAAGTTAGATCTTATAAGCAAATAAATACGCTACGTGTCCTAAACGGAAGCAAATGGGATTTTTTTAAATGCGAAAAAGGACCTAGTCCTTACAAGATTGCTGCTAGGAACCAAATCAGAGCAAATGAACCAGTCACTTCTCTTTGAATCTTGCACCGTTTAAGTGATGATGCCAAGAAAAATCACCCTCCTGATTGGATTGGTCTCATTAGAATTAGTACCCGTCCTCCATCCGTAGTGCGAACGAGACGAGTAGACCGAGCTAATACATAAAAAGTGCAGTTAAAAGGAAGTTGAAAGACATTTGGCAGGCCGTAAGCTCATCTGGGAATGTTCCTCAATTGATTAGCTTTATAGGTAAAAACTCCGCACTTCTGAGGTATAAAAGTGTGTGTAGGAGGAACTAGGGAAGAGTTATGATCTGTTAAGACCGGGAAGACACGCACACACTCGTCTCCTGTGGCTTCTGCAGCTAATTGATTGCCTGATGTTAATTGAAGGCAGGCCTGAGTGGCTGCTGTTAATGGAGGGTGAGTCGTGTTGCCCCCCGCAATAAATTGCAGAGCTGCGCTGGAGTGATGGGGCGGACAAAACCGTGGTGGTGCAAGCTTGTCATTGAAGAGTCAATTGAATATTTCATTTCTGCAGAAATGGAAATTTCACATTTTTATAATTCTCGAAACCCATCTGATGGAGAGGCATCCATAGAATCCAGGCTGTGAGCTCGCACAAAAGTGTCCCATTACAGTAGCTGGCTGAAAAACTCTTGCGGTAATCCGGATCGATGTCTGTTTCGCTCGCTCTTTTCTTACGTCCGATGCCACAGCATGGCAGCCTATTTGCATTTATCCAAGGTAATTGCCGGCATTAATCACGCCCACGTTTACAAAACGTCCTCAGCCGTGAACTGATTATGGTAATCTTTGTGCGTTCGAAACCCCCGAATGCTCCCTTTAACCACAATTTCTCTCAGACGACTTGAGCGACTTCAATCGGAATTAGAATTCAAAGCCGGAATTAGCTGGTGTAATGGCTGGGTGTTTGCTTTTTGTGGGGTGGGCTCAAGCTCGGGATCTGCGATGGTTCTCGAGCCCCGACAGAGGCTCTTATGGGACCGTATTGATGTAAAACATGTCCCAATTACCTGGCGCTGTGGCCGTCCATGCTGGGAATACTAACAGGAGCTGTCAGGAAGCCATCACAACAGGGTCAGAAGTTTCTGGTACCCCGTTTCATCTGCTTCACTCACTCCCCCCACCGACTTGAAAATGTCACCGACATCCTTTTCGAGACCCGACCCGTTTTTTACGCTATGAATTATTCAGATGAAAAACCGGGGGCTTGTCCGGGTCAGTGGCTATCAAAAGAGTGAGGCTGTGAAAAAACCTAGGGCCTTGGCTTCTTCGCCTCTGTTCTGTCTAAATCAAGCGTGAATAATAATAGCCGTGTTGGAAGATTGATTAAGCTTGTATTATCGCTTCATTTGACCTTTTTTTTATAGTACTGTTGCAATCCTAATGTTGATTTGTTTTTTTTTTTTTTTTTTTTTTAGAGTTAAGAGCCGTAGATTGAGGCAGGGCCATGCTAATATGTCACGGGTGGGTAGAAAGCAATCGTTGAATTTAACGAAAGCCCCTCTCCTTCACCTTTTAGTTTTCCAAGATGGATTGTGTGCTGTTTTGTTACGCTTCTACTCCAGTCAAATGGTTGTTATGAAAAATCAAACTTCATATCCTGCTTTTTCTCTGAGTGCAGTCATTCAAGACATTAGACAGCCTTGCAAATGCAGGAAAATGGTTTTGGGAAATGGCATTTCAGAAAAAATGACTTTTCCACCAACACAATAGATCTCGACTTCCACCCTTCACTGCAACTCAGCATTCAATTCCCTCCCTCAGGGCCCAGTCTCGCTATCAAATTGGATATTGTGTATATTTTTAATACGTTTTTTTGTTTCATGCCTCAGCAGTTTGTTTCTAAGGATGCTTTAAACAAATTGCAAGACATTTTTAGAGGTTGTGGATTTCTTGAGCTGTACAATGCAGTATTTTACTGTAAATCGATGATTAAAAGAGTCCCGTAATTCTTGGTTGATACAGCTAGTGCTTCGGCAGATGTTAAGAAACTTCTTCAACTTTAATTTTGTCTTCAAGGAAATACAGATTCCATTCTAATATCTGTGAAGAAATGGAGATGTAGAAGATGAGTCTTGCCTCTCATCAACCCTTGTGATCCTTAACGTTTCAGCCAGAAATTGATGTGTTTGAAGCGTAAGGAATGAAAGTGTGTTTCTGACAGCTGCTGTCTCCTATCTCAGGATCCCAGCGATTGAAGCATTAGACATTCTGCTGACTCTTACCAAGCCTTATTTTTCAGAGGGAAAAGGGAATCTAGATTGAATTTCTAACATTATCAGCCACTTTCCAGATTTTGACACGGACTGATGAATTTGTCACGATCGAGGCACATTTAACTTCTTGGAGTCAGGGGTGGATCAGTGGCTGTTTTTATCTGTGTGGCTTTGTCTGTAGCAAAGCCAGTTCTCGCTCTGGTGCCTTGTGTTGAGGGTTATCTGGAGATCTGTGAAGACCAGATAACACACTGACACTAATTGGGTTTTACAGCGGCCCACCGTCCTGCAGTGGAGATTCATTACCCCTGGGATTCAGATGCCGGTTGACCACCAATTGCACATCTTGCTTTCTTTTTTGTAGTTTTCACTGAGCTTCTCAAACTTTATAACCTGCACATCACAATATTGTCTCCTCAGTTTGGACTTGAAACAGGCAATTTCATATGTCATTACATTGTGCTGACCTTTAAATGACCTGAAAGCTACCAGACAACACAGGTCGTTGTTTGACCTTTGACATTATATTTTTTTTTATCACATTTTAAGCCCTTAATAATTGGGTTGCTTGAAGTCATATCTCTTGTTCTCATCAATATGGTTTAGTTTTCAGTTCATAGTTCAAAAACATTAGTTATTACCAATCCGATTATTACTGTATAAATGTATTAGCCGACACATAGTGGGGAAGCTGTGGTGAATCCTCACTTCTTCTGTTTGATGTTTAATTCAGTTATTCGGGGAAAATCGCATGGAATCATTTTAAATTCCAAAAACGAGGAGTTTGCTTTCCATCTTCTTGTCTTTTATCTGTGGTGTCTGGTGTTGGAGGTTATTGGAAATGGGGTATAACAAGAAGATGATGAAAAGGAAAATGCTAAATAATCAATTCTCTTCAGCATGTAACATGAGAATAACACGGATGCATTGCAGAAGTGCCAACTACTCCAGTTTTTGTCAATTTCTGAATTTACACAATCTGGGATACATGTAGAATTCCAAGTGGGACCATTCACACACAAGTATCTTTTTAGCTTATAGTCTGTCTGTATTGAATTAGCGCTAACAGTTGGAAGATTAATATTGACTTTTTTTTTCCTCTCCAGTGGCTGATGTTAATAGTCTTCTATAGTAGGTCACTAACTTAATTGGCTTCACCATTTAATTAAAAAGTGAGATGAGGGAGAGCAGGTGGATTCAGGAGAGCGACGTGTGAGTCAGCAGGACATTTCAGGTTCTGATGTAGTTCAGATTGAGCTGATTTGTCTCGTTATTTCTCAACACTTTTCATTAAAGACGTTGTTGTGTCTATCTTGATTTAGTTATGATTCTGTATTTAACTAACATTTAGTAGATGCCTAACAACCATCTTCTTAATAATTTCTGCATTACCAGGAGGTGGAGCCAAGGCCAGCAACTCTGGGTGTTGGGGAACAAACCCCCATTTGGTGGCCAACCAATCACAGAGCAGGACACACACACACATTTACACTCTCACTCGCTTGAACAGTTGGATTTGGACTGTGGGAGGAAACCCGAAAGATCCTGAGGAAACACTTGAATACATCTTGGTCATTAACCAATCACCCGTCAGTTTTCTTCAGCGAGTTAAATATCACATCACATCGGGATTAATCAGTTTGTTTATCAACTGAAAATTTTGAAAATGATAGTAAGTGGTTATATTTGCTACAACTAAGTGAGAGCAGAGCATTTACATCTCGTGGCTCTACTTTTCAATTAAATGAATATTAGCAGATTGGACCGGTTGGCTCAAGCTTGCAGATCTAATTTTTGCCGTGTAATGAGGCTTTTCACAGCGAACTGAGAGCGGGGGGTTTGTATGACAGCACAAATGGACCGTACCTACAGACCCACACTTCTGCGCTGCGGGACATCCGCTTTGCGTCTAGGCTCTCAATCAGGTCCTTTTGTTTGATGTTGCTGGTGCTTTTCCTAAAATATGTTTTGGAACATGAGTGGCTGCTGAATACAAAGAGCCGAGCCAATAAAAAGCTCTAGTTGATTCGTTTCCACTGCATTGCAGCATCCAGCCAATTAAAGCTCAGACAAACACAATTACCACCTGCTGACTGTGATGCAATTAATGGCCTCGTGCAGACGTCTCATGTTAGATTGGCTTTGTGAGGGATCATCTTTGTGTCGTTGTCTTGTGTTTTGGATTTTGTGTTTGATCCTGGAGAATTTTGGGTTGTTCAGGCAGGAAGCAAGAGGAGACACTCTGGGTCAGGGAAGCATCTTGGAGGATACAACATGTGTGTGTGTGACGCGCGGTGTGTGTGGTAGACATATATGTTGTTTATAAGCTATGCACTTAAAGAGACTGCAAACATACAGATGTATATTTCAACTGTTGAGGAATATAAGGAACGTGTCTTTTATTTTATTTGTCCTTTATAATCCTCTTCATTTAAAACTATAGGTCTTGTTCTGTTATTTTTCTGCACCAGAATCGACAGCAGAAAGATTCTGCAAATGTCCACATATCACACTTCCACATCTACCTCACTTTTTCAGGTGCCCACACATGTCTGTATCTTTCCATTTATTCATGACAGGCTGCTGTAAAGGTCATCAGCATATCCAGCGTAATTTTCACTCTTCCTCTCCTGTTAAGATCCATAAAACCATCAATAAATCATTTTTAACGTCAGTGTGAGAGCCGAGAGCTTAGATTTACACCAGACCCACCCTCGTCTCTCTCTCTCTCTCTCTCTCTCTCTCTCTCTCTCTCTCTCTCTCTCTCTATCTCTATCTCTGTCTCTCTCTATCCCCACCCCCCCCTTTTTATTCCCGTCGCATCCGTTTCTTATCCACCCACTTTCACACCTCATCCTTCCTTTCTCCATCTTTCCGTCTGACTCTTGCTCTTTCCTCTCTTCTTACTTTCTTTCTCTCTCTCACTACCAGCCTCTCTCTTTTTCATTCTCCCATCTGCATCTCCTTACACACTTTCATACATCCAGAGCGAAATAAAGGTTAATTTATTAAAACAAACATGAGTGTGACAGATTGTCATACAGATAGAAAATCTAATGTGCTTGCTGCTGCGTTTCGCACACCATCGTGAAATGAAAACACACCAACGCCGAGCAAAAATGCCACTTTGATTTGTCAGATGCACACGCGCGGTTCATTATTAAACCGTCTCCAGCAGAGTTTAATTAAACGAGGGGCATAGTTGATATGAGACTTTTTACAAACCGCCATCCAGTTCAATTAAGTGGAGCAAGTACCAGTAGAGACGACTTGTACTTTGCTTTCAGTCTGTGTGTGTTGCTCTGTGTGTGTGTGTGTGTATGAGCGCATGTGGGTTGAACTATTCTGCTGATCGCCATCATTAGGTCTGTTCACGCAGCTCCGCTGAGGGGCTTATGTTACATGTCTGAGGTCAGTCTAATGCTGGTGGTCCCGAAGACAAAAACATGCATCAAGGTCAGTCTGATAATATATTTACCTCGATATGAATTAGGACATAGTCCAAAAAGGATGGACTAGTCTATATATAGTTTTATATATAAATATAGGGAGGAAAAAAATAGATTTTTGGAGTAAAACTGGGCCCTTTATCTGAAGTTGCGTTAAAATGTGTCCACGTTTTGTCAGTGCTACTTTTCCATCCGAAAAGCTTAAAGCAAGAGGCAGAGATTGATTTCAGCTTGTATCCGTCTAAACCCAGAAGGGGCCACTATGACCGCACGGTCAAAGGGAAAATCTGAAAGGCAGTCGCGCTAAAATTTCCGCTGACCCGCAATGAAACGTGTCTATATGTGTACGAAAAATAAATCGGCCACAACTCTGATTCTTCGAAAACCTTCCCCAAGGGTGAACATGATGTTCCACATCTTGACAAACTAATTAAAGAGCCGAAGAAAGGAAGAGCATTGAGAAAGCGGGATGAACTAAAAATGGAGACTCCAGGAAGGCCTTGAAATAAACCCAAAGAGATGATCACCATCTTCATCAAGCTGTGGAGAGCTTTGATAGCTGTGGAATTAGGAAAAGGGCTTTTTTTCTATTAATCTTTCTCGTTTTTTTTTGTAAGTCTGCGTGATTCCAAACTGCGTAGAAACAGTAGATGAGCTTCAGAGAAGAGAACGGTCTGGCTTTTGATCAGGCTTTCGCTGAAGCCGGTCTCTCACCGCGATATTGTGGCTTCAAAAACTCAGGAGTCGTTCATTACTGCAGATCAGGCATGCCACGCGGCTGCTGGAAGGTTCCGTGGAACAAATGAGCATCTTTTGAAGTGGTTGAGAAAGTGTGGTGTGTGCACGTCCTGCTAGTTCAGTTCTGTTGGTTAATCTGGCTGGCAGTTGGTTACGTTAGCCGATGCTGCGCTAATGTTGTTAGCAATTAATTTTTCTATTCATACACATCAAGTCAAGTCTTTTCTTGGGAAGAGGAAATTTTCTGGCAACCCTCATGGACCCACAAGTGCCGTCTTCAATTATTCTCGGCAGAAATGTGCTTCAGTTATTAAGGCTTGTAATTACGAAGTTATACTGAAAATTAGCCATCGTAGCGTCTGTGGCTATTATGCAAATGGTTGGTGTTTTCAGTCACTATTTGGTGATTAGAAAGCCATTGTTGTCTTTTGTTTTCTTCTCATGTCTCAGTCGTTTTCCCTTCTTCCTTGATTTGTCTTTTGGTTTTCAGCAGTATCACAGTAATGAAGCTATTACTTTGAGTGAATTTTAATGAGTTTTTGTCTAACAATTTAATGAGCTATACATTACCATAAAACCCAGGATTATCCTAAATTGAATTTGGGAAGTGCACATAGAGGACAGAAGAATGAGAAGTTAGATTCATTACAAGTTGATTATATTGTTTGTGATGTGCTTGTGTTTCGGATCCCAGGGTCCCGAAACCTTTAGCTTTTAGCATGAATTAGCTTTTTGGCTAGCAGCAGTCTTGCCGTCAACAGTGATTCTTTATTTGCAAGGTTGAATATGTTTGATTTTTGCATGTGTGAGTAAAATGTGAACGGTTTTGTTTTAAAATTGATATCATGGTCATTCTTTAAATTATATTAATAATTGTGTATCAATTTGATGAAGCTCATGCTAAATGCCTTAGCTTCATACTTATCCATACAGTTTTCAAACAAACCGTCCAGTTGTAGCCATAATTCTATGCATTTAATTCTGTCAAACACAACCTGAAAAGCCTGAACTACCAAAGGCCTGAAAAATGATGTCAAGCTATTGCAAATGTGAATAAAGAAAAGGTCAAAGCCGATAAAAAGAAAAAAAAAGCAGGCTTGGTAAATAACTAAAAGTACAAAAAGGGAACAACCTTGGACAATCACTCTATTCAGATGCACTCGATTCACACAAATGCTCTGTTCAGGTATAAAACATGTTTATACATGACAGAACAGTGGCAGTGAATCTAATTTTTTTACTGCAGTATGTTTGTATCTATGGGATAAAAGCTTAATGTTTGCACAGTTGTCAGCACTGCATTTAGACCTCAGGGAGGAGGCTGATGATGAGGAAAGCAAGTGTGTGTGTGTGTGTGTGTGTGTGTGGCTGGAAGGCTTTTTTGCCATGTGAGGTTGTGTTGATGGGCTTACAGGGGTCGCTGGGGCTTCGGCTCATATACCCCACAAACAAATAGAAACTGCTTTCTGAGCCACCATGGACCTGGCCATATTTTCACATTAGTTTTTCTCTAACTTACTCACTCACACGGAGCCAAAGGCAGTGCTCAACAAAGTGATATTTTTCTAAAGTGACATATTTACACGCTTTTTTGACAAAGCCACATCACAAACTATCTCAAAATTGCAAACAAGTGAACGCATAAATGAAAAGCAATAACTGTTTGTAGCATGCTGGGAAAACACTCGACACATAGGGTCTCTCTCTCTCTCTCTCTCTCTCTCTCTCTCTCTCTCTCTGTTTCTGTTTCATTAACTCGTTCTTTGAACCTTTCTTTAGGCTAATATCTTGTTTCATGTCGTGTTTTGTTTCGTGTCATATTGTGTCTTTTTCGTCTCTGTCCCACTCATTTTTTTTTATTCTACATCTTTATTTTTGTTTTTTTTTAATCCTTCAGTCTTTGCTTGTTTTGGCTTATCACACTTACAATATATTCATCCTAATACTTTAGTTAAATGCATTGATATGTCTTAACCATGATAAATAGGAAGTTGGTATGTGTTTGTGTGTGGTGTCGGTGAGAGAGAAACAACCTAGGATCAACGTTTTACCGTAACCTAACAGTAATGACATTAATTTCAGACTTTGTAATTGCCTCTGGCAGACGTTCCAAACACACTTGACTACAAAGTAGCATCTAATCATTTTTTTGGCAAGTTGGATTTTTTTTATTCCTTTCCAAACCTTCGTCTTCACTCAGAAAGTCTTGAAATCACGCCGAAAAACAGCAAAGTTGTCATGGAAGCAACCAGCATCCCAACACCCACCTCTACCAGTCTTCCCGCAGGAAGAGGAGGAAAGATGGAGCAGAGGAATATTCGGCAGCTAAGCCTCTCTTTTAGCCTCCAGCCTGTCAGACAGATGCTGCTATTGCTCGTCTGCGATAGAGAGGCACAATACATAAATATTAATCAGATGGAAGATCCAGAGACTCTTCACTCCCAGAGAGAGAGAGATGGAACTAGAGGAGGAGACATGTAGGGAGGCTAAAAGTGGAGCTTTTGCGAGGGGAAAATGTAATTATGCGAAATGGATGTGTATGTGTCTCTAGGCAGAACAAAGTTGCGAAGTTCAGAAATGCCGTTCTACACAAGTGTCTTTGTTCTGTCTGCACCAGCCCTGCCATCTAAACAAAAAGAAATGCTGTTTCTAAAAATGGAGGATGATTAATGCACCACTTACACACAGGGATTTACATAAATAGACAGAGATGGGTTAATGGATGGATGGGTGACTGAAAACATGGATGGAAGTAGGGAGGGGCATACAGACAGACAGACAGACAAGGATGGATGGATGGATAGATGGATGGATAAAAATATAGATTGACGACCAGACAGACAGAGAGATATGATTGGATGGATAGAGGAATAAATGGATGATGGACACAAAGAAATGTACAAAGACAGACACAAATGGATGTAAATAATGAATGGATGGATGGAAGGATGTGCGGGTGGATGGATTGATTGATTGATTGACAGGCAGACAGACAGACAGTTAATTAGATAGATAGATAGATGGATGGATGGATGGATGGATGGATGGATGGATGGATGGATGGAT
>SOMO01000087.1:159395-180050 GCA_028128575.1 Paedocypris carbunculus
TCTCTCTCTCTCTCTCTCTCTCTCAATTCAAATACATCATGCTATAATCATCCTATTTTCAGAATGTATTTTTCATACTCTTTGACTAGATGTCTAAGTGTAAATATGTGTGTTATTTATTATTCAGTTTAATCAGCCTAACCTGTGCACAATAAGGTTACATCATTTTCTTGTTTCTCTTTAGATCCGTGGAGGGAAACTAATGATCTCCAACACAAGGAAGAGCGACGCTGGCATGTACGTCTGCGTGGGAACCAACATGGTGGGCGAGAGAGACAGCGAGACGGCTCAGGTCACCGTGTTCGGTTCGTACCAACTGTGATCTCTGTTCTGTGGTGGTCTTCCCTTGTTGATCTAAATTCCTAACCACAACGAAGTCTTCAACTGACAGATGTGCTTGAAAAATTCTAAATGCTATTGTTACCAGGCGAACTGGAATGATGTTTGTGGTTGTTTTGAAGACATCACATGGTTTTTCCTCATAGTAAGAGAGTGTGTCATGGTTAGATTCTTCTCTACCCATCACTTAAGGCACGCTGGGACACGAAACTACATCGCAGTCTTGAAAAATAGACATTTTGACAGCTTGTGTTCCCAGTCTGACTCAGTGCCGAGTCACCACAAGTGAAGAAGATCTCCACGTCTCTTATGTCTTCTTCCCATCTGCTTGCTTTTCAGAGAGACCCACCTTCACACGACGACCCATTAACCAAGTGGTTCTGGAGGAAGAGGCAGTGGAATTTCGATGTCAGGTGCAGGGAGACCCGCAGCCATCCATGCGCTGGAAAAAGGACGATGTTGATGTCCCCCGTGGGAGGTAAGAAGGGGACACGCTGTCAGTCTGAACCATCACTTCAAACGTCTGCTCATAAAAGCCGCCCATGATTGAGCTTGTTGAGATCCACGTTGAGGTTGTGAGGCCTCCAGCAGATAAGCTTGAACTGCATGACGGGCCTTGCTTTGCTCCATACGGAGGCCCTGAGGTAAGGACAGGTGAGACTGCAGGTGGACCGCAGTAGAAAAAGAGACCATTCACACCTTCAGGGCCCCCCGTTCAGACTGCGATAGTGAGGTTGTGATGAGAAGGCTTTGACAGCAGTCGTCTTTTGGCCAGTTCAAATCAAAACGACAGTCTATCAAAAGAGCAAGAATTTCTTAATCTGACTTAATCTGAAAAAAAAAAGGATTCTAAACAATTGAATTGAATCAAGATCAAAAAAAGTGTAGCAACTCTAGCATAACTGAGTTATCGGGTTTATTCTTTAGCAAAGGATGCTGGTATCTCAAGGGCTGTAAAGCTTTTTGTTTGCTTGTGCTGCGGGTCACAAGCGTTTTTAAAGAAAACTGCAAAACAACTGACAGCACACACACACATGTTCATATGCTCACAAATGTAGAATTGATTTTAAGCATGTTTTGACAATTTGCTAGGTATATGCTAACAACTGATGGATTGCATAATGTGTGTCTGCGTTACCGTTCAAAATAAATCCAAATAAATGCTGTTACAGTATATTTACAGGTATATACAAATAAGGTAAAAAAATTACTGAATCAAATAAGAGTAGGTGAGCAAAAACATTGCGAATACTGGAGTTAAAATAATAAAAAATAAATAAAAAAAAATATATTGCAATGATAATCCTTGATTGCTCATAATTCAATCAGTATTTATGAAAAGACATATATTACACATGAAAATACTAATACAAATATTTAAAAAATATTAGCTGCTACTATTTTTACTATTACACAACATTACACTATCTATTATTTTTTATTATTTCTTTATTACTGCTGTAGTTTTTGCTGTAGTCAACACTAAATATATATAACTGAATATTTAAGGAATAAAATAATCACTGTCAGCAGATGAGAAATATGGTCAGTGATTGTTCTGCACGCTTTCGTTATTGGTTTTGTAAGATTAACAATTAAATTAATCTACATTATACAGCTGTCAACTAAAACACACAATGTAATTAATTCAGCCATAACGACAATCAGTGCATCTGCAATAATTCACCGCGCTTCTCCACATTTCTTACCAGGCAGCACATCCAGAAATTAATTAGGTTTAGAGAAGGAAACAATGACAATCTAAGAACGTAATAATCCACGTACACGTAATTACCACACGACCACGAAGAAAACGAGTGTCTGCAGGTCTCTTTCTATATCCTTTATTTTAATTTTGACATTCCGAGTCACCGCCCGCCGCGCAGTCACTCGTGTTTTCTCCGCTTCTCGCTCCTGATTATGTAGATGTCGGACTTCGGAGAGCTTACGAGTTTGGCAGATAAACGCTTGGCAACCAGTTGACCTTTAGATTAAGCAATCATGAACAAAAGCGCCTCATAAATGCAAAAAAACCCAGTGGTTCTGTGATTTAAGTGCTTAAATACTGCCGACTGCCGAAACAGACGCTGAGGATCAATATGAGCAGCATCGCTTTCTTGTTAATGTCGAATTTCACAAGCTCCTGCTGCTTCACTCGCACGTGCGTCGTGAACTCATTAGCTTGTCAAAGTAACACCAGGCCATTTGGAAACACACTTTCGTAGCTTCTCTAAGATCCAAGTAGAACTGACAAGGAAAAGACACTGGAAAACTCTGTCTGCACGTGTTTGCGGCCCGATTCTGTCAGCGATACCTGCCGTTCTGCTGCGTGTTACTGATGCTGAGCATCGGCCTGCTCTGTGTGTAATTTCATTCCGCTTCTAATGGAGAACAGATCCTGCTGCGTGAGGAAAACACAGAGAACTACTGTTTCTTTTTTCACTCGTTTCATGCAATATTTAGTCTTGGTCCTCAAATCTGATTTGCAAGTGTTTACGTAGTTTTTTAATCTGTGGGCCTGTAATCAATCATGTCAGACTGCGCCACTGGCTCTGTCAGAGCGACACTCGATACTTTGTCGCTTCCACACAGTGTTTTCTCTCCGTTCCGGTTTCGTGTCTGTTAATTCTCTGAGTTTTTGACCTCGCGTACGGGATCAAAGACCGAGCTACAATAACGGTTCTGTGGTGCTGTCGCAGTAAGTGACTGACTCTAGCTGAAATGCTTCTATTAAAATAACGTAAATTGAAATTGATGGAAACTAATATTCAGAAACGGATTTTAAAGTTACAGACTGGGACTTTTCGCTGGCAAATCATTGTAGAGTTGTGGCATTTTCATTGTGTTGGTTAGGCAAACCACTATGAGAACACAGTGTAGTGGTTAAACACACACACACACACACACACACACACACAAACGTTCAGGTTGTCTAAATATAATAAATATATTTAATATATATATATATAATTAATAACATTTACCTAATTGTATTTATGCATAATATCCCCACCATAACTTCTAATCATAATTCATAAACATGCAATAAATAAATAAATCATTCAATATTTCCTGATTTTACTGATTTTGCAAGTCTGTAAAATATAGGATTTGCACAGTATTGAGTAAATATTGTTATATTGTTATTAATTGTCCCTTCATATTTTGTAAATATTCAGAATTATTATATAAACTTGAAAAGAAAATAATATATAGGATGTGTGTACACACATGAATATGTATATTAATTAATTCATAAATACCTTCTAATTCATACATTTTTATATTCATAAATATATTTAAAATAATTATAGTTAATTCTCGAAAAAACAAACAAATCCACACACCACACACAGGGTTTGCTGGGCCATGCTTCCGGCAGACGGGTGGCTGCGGAGTGACAGACAGCAGACAGACTGTGGTCTAGCCGTCAGACAAGAACAGTTCTGGCACAACGCCCTCTCACACTCACACAGACCACCATACACACTCCAGAATATGTCCCAATTATAGCAATAGGCTACAAAAGAAGGCCAGCCCGGCTCTCATCACCTGTGCTGTCAGTGTCCAGGACGTGATGCTGCTGAAATACCTTGCGAGCTGCCAGAGAGGAGCAGATCAATACCAGCGGATTCTGTCTCAAATCCCTTTCTGTACAGTCTGACCTGAAACTGGCCTGGTTTTATGATTAGCTTCCAGATACGCCCTCTCTCTCTCTCTCTCTCTCTCTCTCTCTCATAAACACACACACCGGAGAGCTCATAAATATTGAAAGCATCTGTGGTTCCAGTTGAAAGCTTTCTTCTCTCTGTGTTGAGTGTGTCATTGTTGAATAATTGATCTTTTGCTGTCAATAGCAAAACTCAAGTCTCTGAATGTACTGGATTTTCCTCATCTGGAATTCTAAATAACCTTGGTTATGATGCTCCGTCAATTTGGTGCATCGGACATGCAGTCAATGGGTTGCAATCGGTTAACCACTTTTTGTTTTTAATTGTTTTTTTTTATGTAAAAATTTTCTTTTGCAATAAAAATCAAATAGGTATTTGAATAGGTTTTTTTTAGAGTGGATAATATTATATTTACATATTATGATATGCTATTGTAATAAGTATCTAATATAAATGAGTCAAAATGTATAAAATGTAAATATTCAGATTATTTGCTAAAGAAGTAATATAATAAATAATGTTATGTTTTGTTTTGTTTTTTTCAGATATGACATTAAATATGACAAAGACGACTATGTGCTGAGAATGAAGAAGACCACAGCGACGGATGAAGGAACTTTCACTTGTGTTGCGGAGAACCGCGTGGGCAAAGCTGAAGCATCCGCCACCCTCACAGTCAGAGGTCAGTTGCACAACCACATCGGGTTTCTTTACACTTTTAAACTCTCAGAGTGAAATTACTGCGTTAATTATTGCGTTCGTTCACTACCAACTGAAGATTCTATTCAAAACGTCTTGATTGCATCATTGATTACTGTAGCTATCGCTGATCGCTTGATTGTTATTATCGATTGCTTTTCCTTATTTTTAAACGCTAGATCTGTTTTATTTATTCCCCTGCTTTTGAAGAAAAAAAAAAAAAAAAAAGAAACGTCTCGTGTTTAATGAGTTTTTCTCACCTATGGATTCTCCCCCATGCCTCCCAGTGGTGTGTCTGAGCTGCCCTGGGTTATTTGACTGGTTTGTCAGGCGTCTCCTTACTGGTAATCAATAACAGAGTAATGGATTTGGCATATTCTCAGTCTAAAAGCGTGTGATAACCTCTTGACGGGTCGAAATGAACTCCTGATGTGCAATTTAGGAAGTGGCTGATGTTTCCCAAACCCGTTTGTATTATTTACACCCACCAGAGAAGAAGCCGCTGAAGCTCCTCAACCTGTTTCCACCTAAATAAACCCCCCCTATCTCCTACACTTCACCATCCAAGACCACCAAAACCATTTCACAGTTTACTGGTCCAGACCGACCCGAGAGCCCGGCCCAACTGGGCATGGTTAATAAAAATGTGTTTTCCAGCCTAATCTCCCTCTTTCCCCTCTCCACCTCTTCTCAGTCTCCTTTCCCTTCCCACCACATTAAATCACACGGCTACGATGCTCCGCTTGAAAAACACACGCCTCCGTGGGAAAGAGTCGCCAGTGGGGACAAACATCAATTTTCTGGCCGTTTGAAATAGGATTTTCAGGTTCAGCGTGAAAGTGTGTGTGGAGACTGGAGGAATTCAGCAGTCTGAGTGTGATTGTCTGGAAACACACATGTTCAGATTCCTGCTTGTAGACCTCATTTAAATGACTCGCTCGCACAGACTTTTCTTTTACATTTAAACCCAGACAAGCTTGCATTTTTAATAACTGTATTAAAGAATGATGACTGCTAGCTGAGGAGATAATCTATTATATATTCATTTTCTGGTGTGTTTTCTGTAAATGCAGCTTTAACTGTGATTTAATTGGCGTAGATGGAGTTAACAGCAAGCCAATTCGATTTGTGTGGTAAGATAATTGGGATAATTTAATTGGATAAAATGATTTTTGCATCCGGAATTCTCAAAGTAATGTATGTGATGGCTTTCCTATGATGATTTTAGTGTTTTTCCTACTTTCAAAAGTTTAATTATCAAGAATATCTTTTAAAAATGTGCAACACTAAATTAGTTGACTGTGAGTGTGGCCACTGGGTGGCGCTAATACAAATGAGGCCCAAAGAAACGTTCAATATGCTTTACTGCTTCTCTCTGATCTGCTGTGGATTTGATCATTAAGATGTTCTCAAAGATAGAAGAAAAAACACCATTGATCATGAACTTAATTTTTTTGTTCTTTTCCCCTCACCACCCTTTTTTTTGTCTCTGGTTTTATTTTGGTTAATATTGGTTGACTTCACTCCACCATTGTGTGTCGTCAGCTCGCCCTGTGGGTAAGTAATCATCACTGTCACTCCTCCATACTGCATGTTTTCCCTTTTCCTCCTGTGCTTTTTCCTCTCCACATCACACACACACACACACACACACACACACCCGCACACACACTCTACACAGTTGATTAACTCCCAAACTAACTTGGTACAGATTTGTGCTATCTATTCTTTCACTGACAAATGAACTAGCATCTAATCTAAAATGAAGCTTGATGTAACACATACAGTAGTTGACTAACTTTGACTAACCAATGGTAATACTAACCTTGAAATTAACTACATTATTTAAACGTGTCTTGCAGATTAAATATGTCATTCAGATTTGAGCTGTTTCATATCAGAACAAATTATCTCGAGATTTGTAAAGAATGTTGCTGTTGCATTATTTTTATATTTTACATTTTTTTTATTGATTAATTTTTTTTTTTTTTTTGCTTTTTTTTGGTAATTGTTTTGGCCTTTTGAAATATGGCGCAATTACAAACTCAGATCCGTAAGTAACCTTCTTGTGCACTAGAAATACATAATATGTGAAATATATTTTGCAAAGAAATCCAAATTGCAACTAAGCTGTTACATTTATATTACATTATCTTTATGAGCTTGATTTGAATCAATTATTTAATTCAGTCAAGTCACTTAGTTCAAAAACATGTTTTGTGTGTTTTTCTCTCCCGGTTGTCACATGTATTTTAACGTACAGTCTTCTGATGTCTGTTTCAAATGTTCCCCCTACAGGACATTTATGAATAAAATATAAAGGCTGTTCTGGTCTCATGGCTCGACGATCTTAGTCCTGTATGTGTTTAATTCACACATCAAAACTCAAGCAGAAATTACAGCCATTGCTTTTTTATGACTGGCTCTGTTCCACTCTTCAGAATTCTTAATGGAACAAATAGACTTGAGTGTGTTTATTTCTTCCCCTCCTGCCAAACAAGAGCTTTAACACTCCAATGCATGATGAAGTTGAGTTTCCAAGTCATTAAACAGTCACTATGAGTAAGTGGCATGGGTAAATGCCCAACTTTTTGAGTTAGAAACTAGGCCAGTAGGTGATTTAGAACCTTTGTTTTGTGCCCAAACTCACAGAAGCGCTCGCACCATGTGCGCCCAGATGGAGAAGCCTATAATTCTGCCACCATCTGTAACGTGCCTGAATGCGTCGCCTTAGTCAACTGCAGCCTCACAAAAGAGGATCAGCCACATCAATGGCAAACACTTGCAGACTTCTCTTGTTCACAGTTGCCAGCTGCACAGACAGGAGAAGGATCAGACCAGAGCAGAGAGGCTTGTGCTTGGCCTGCACTACCAGTTATAATCACCCCACTTCAGGAGCTCCATCACTCGCCTCTACGTTGACACTCGTTGTGGAGGGTTCAGCAAAATTGCTCCAAATTCAACTTGCTAGAAGTTTAGTTAGTCTTACGTGTAGATTTTTTTTTTCCTAGCCAAAATGTTTCCTAGCCAAAAAGTATTTTTTAATGATTCAGTGGGTGGTTGGACCAATGACTTAGACATGGCTTGAATATGCATTAAAATCTCATCAGAACAATAAACTAAGTCTTGAGAAATTAAACGTGAGGAATAATTAAAAATGGATGGATAGAATTGATGGAAAGTATGGACTAAAATCTTTCCTGTTAAGGAACAGACAGACAGGCAGACATACAGACAAAGACAGGTTGATAGTTGATTGATGGATAGAAATGAACGAGTTAAAATGCAGATGCAGGTTTCCATCTGCATTCAATTTTAAATTCTGCTGAAGTTGTGAGTTCTTGAATGTTAAATCTTGATTATTGGATGGACTGATGAATGGATGAAAACAGACAGGCAGGCAGACAGACAGACACACAGACAGGCAGGCAGATAGATAGATGGATGATGGACAGATACGTAGGAGTTAATATTCAGATGCAAGTGTCTATTTGCAGAACATTTTAAATTCAGCTGAAGTAGTGAGTTCTTGAATGTTGAATCTTGATTATTAAATGAAAGGAAAGATGGGTGGATGGATGAAATGGATTCTGTCTTTCATTCAGGCCAGACATTTCACCTGAAAATGTTTGTTCCATTTAATTCCGAACGGTTTGGTAACACAGTTTAGCTTTGTCTTCCCATCAGCACATCTGCCATTATCAGGCCTTTAGTAAATCTCACAAACCTTTTCCAGAAGATCGGGGCTCTCACCTTCTCATTAAACAGGAAGTAACAGTGACACCATGTCAAGAGAAAAGTTTGAGACCCACTTCTTGAATTTTGATGGCATTTTAAGGTCAAGTCAGACAGGGAGAGCTGGGAAAAATGGTGCTTTTAATTGGTTTATTTGAATGTGCTTTGCCGGAAAATTCGGTACAGGGTGAGTTCAGAGGTTATTTTTTTTTCGAGCCAGGTGTGACGCAAAATGAAAAATGATCTCGTTTGTGAGAACTTACCCAGAGTTGAAGCTGTTTCTTAAATGCCAGAAGCTGGATAGGTTAAGAGTACCAATTTCAAAGAGAATAGACCACTGAGCATATCAAGACCCTGGCCGAGGTCCACCAAACAACAAGTGGTAGAGTCCACACACATTGTCTCTTGTCAGTGTGTCCTGACCGGAATGATCCAACCCTTCCCTCTGGTTTTGTGACCGCAGCACGGCCGTCATTCATTCAGTGAGACCCGTCTGGATGAATGGCTTCATGTGGTTGCTCTCTCTGTCCTCGCTGTTTGCAGCTAAAGCAAACAGATAAACCAAGAGTTTGTCGGAAACAGACTTGCATGGAAGCTCTGTCTCTGGGACTTCGGCGGTCGATGTATGATGGTTCTACTGATTTGAGTGTGTGTCAGCCTGTGTTGGTGTAATTTTCCAATCTCTGGTTCTTGCCTCAGCTGCCCCACAGTTCGTGATCCGGCCTCGGGATCAGATTGTGGCTCAGGGACGCACTGCCACTTTCCCCTGCGAGACCAAAGGCAACCCGCAGCCCGCCGTCTTCTGGCAGAAGGAGGGGAGTCAGGTAACATTCTATTTCTCACACAACTAAATCATATTTTATAATGCCGTGATGGATATTTCAAAGCATTAAGGATTAACTATTTTGAAGTTCCAATGTTAAAGGGAAAATCATTTTGATGATATTGTTGATTCCGTCTTCCATCTGAAAAGCAATGTTTACAATTATGTCATTTTTATGTATTTATTTTTATTTATTTATTAATTAATTTATTTATTTTTTATTCATTAAATATAATGAAATCTTTTTTGCATTAATGTGAACTGCTTGCAAAAAAACAATGAGCTTTGTTGTAAAGTAACAGTTAACCTAATACTGTTTTAAAGAAAGGTATTTTTACATGAAATGTAACAAAAATAATAATAAATTGCTGGTACTTAAAAGTAAAATTAGTGTATTACACAATTATGCATTTACAATTAAATTGAAAATTGTAAAAAAAAAAAATCTTCAAATGCCATTACTTTTTTTTGTTTAAATTACATTTAGACTTTTTATGTAAATTAACAATTAATTAAAATATTTTTTTATAATTTTATTTTGATTTTTTATTATATTTCTTGAAATAAACGTGTTTTAATAAAAAAATGTAATACTGTAAATGCAAAACAACACAAATTGTAAAAAAATGACGCAACGTTGGTAATTTCTCTCTCAATATATGAATTTGTTGTTAAAAGGTAAAATTCACACAGTTATTGCATCATTCGGGCTAAAAGACGCCTCAGTTACTCTTGAGAAAAATGGACAAATGTGATAGCGTAATGATAAAAACTTCAAAAGAAAAAAAAATGTAATTTGTAGTATAATTTGCAGTATTAAAGTCATTAGGTATAATTGAATCCGGCTAATGCCTTTAGGTCTCTCCAGGTCATCAATAAGCACTCAGAAATCAAACATGAGTGAGAGAGAAAATGAAAGGAAGAGTGGAGAGATCTCAAGGATATGAAACCTTGCGGTAAATGTGAGGGCTCGGTCGATGCCGACCATTAATGAACCCAGCTCATTATGTCTTGTAATTAGCAAGCGGCCAGTCTCGGACGCTGGTGGTGATTTAGCTTGCAATCTCTTGGCTTCCCTCATTTCCAGGAATTATCATTTAAAATGTCACAGCCATACTGTATCAGACTGAATGAGTAAACAATTCGGACCAGAGCAATTACTGTAGCCATTTCAATTTATTTGAATATCACAAGCGGTTTAAGTAAGCATACGGGCTAGCGAACATTTTTTTTTACATTAGATGTAGTACTTTGCAAATTGTCACAAATGATGTCACACTGTCACAAAAACATGAGAGTGAAATTGATTTAATGTCAACTGTTACATTGATTGCATATCTACTTTTTTTCTTTATCCTTCATTGTCTCTGAAAATTTCCTTTGACCCTACTCAAAAAAAGCATTTGTTTCTTTTTCTCTCATTCTATACAGAATCTCCTGTTTCCAAATCAACCTCAGCAGCCCAACAGTCGTTTTTCGGTGTTGCCCACTGGTGATCTGACCATTGCTGTTGTCCAGCGAGCAGATGCCGGGTACTATATCTGCCAGGCTTTGACGGTGGCAGGCAGTATCCTGGCTAAAGCGCAGCTTGAGGTCACAGACGGTAAGCAATCATGTGGTTTCTTCTGCCTTATTTATTGTAGAAATAGACAATATATTTTATATTGCCAAAAGTTCCAAACAATTGCAGTCAGGGTTTCAATCACTTAAATTGCCCAGGCCTATAAACATCCAGCACGTAGGCATGTGATAGGATGTCACATGCCTGCCACTAGGGGCAATGGTGGTCTAAGTAGTGGTAGTTAGTTGGACCTGCCACTAGACAAGTCTGCAGGTTGGAATTATGGTTTAGTAAGTTCCACAACTGAGTGTCATTGGGCAAGACACTGACCCCACATGCTACGGGTTTGTGTATTTCCACCTGAATGTGTGTGTAACTTCACTGGATGTATAAAAGCGGAGCACAATTTCAAAATGGTACCTAGCGGAAAATCAAAAGAATAAATTAAAATTCAAAAGAATGAATTAACGGATGTAAAGAACACCAACACCTGACTCTAGAGCTCTAGAGTCCGTAACTAGACTCTTTTCTAGGATATCAAACACGTGTTTCATGGATTGGGGATTATAGTGTGGAGTTGTTCTTACTTCCGGTCAACCCTGAATGCTTCAGCACACCAAGATATTTTGAACAATTCAGTGTCTCGACTTTGTGGGAATAGAGCCACTTCAATATGAACATAGATGACAGTAGAATGAGTCCTGAACTCAACCCAATACTTTAGGGATGAACTGAAGCAGAGACGGTTCCAGTCCAATTCAGTTGAGTCTTATAAAGCTGCAAAATGTGGAATATGGTTTAATTCTATGCATTAGGAATGAAATGTTGCAAAAGTTCAATGCATGCACAAAGCCAACATTTATTCATGTATATTACCTTAATTCATTTGTTTTAGGCAGGAGAGACAAAGAACGCATTTACCAATATACATAATAAAGATGCATTTGTTTTGTATTTGTTTATGTAATTACGCATTATTTATTTTTCATATTATGTATTCCTCCTGTAGCTTCTCAGCCCTTTTAATGTGTCCTCATTCAGTCAACAGCCTCAGTTTTCACACAGCATACAAACAGCAGCCTCCGTATCTTTTCACAAATGTACTGGCAGAAAGATAAATGTCATAGAAAAACTCTTCTGCTTTCTGTGGATTCGAATTAAGCTCTGAATTGGAATGTGGCCTTGAGCTTTGGCTGCGTTGTTTCCGCCTCGCTATTTGAAATGAATAGCAAGCCTGACGACCCTGGATTCCTTTTGCTTTTATATACAACAGGAGTTCTCTTGAACTCCTCTCGACAGGAGGAAAACTTCATTTTAGATCGAGAAGGGAGTGAAAACAGTCGCCCTTGAAAACTTCAGACACAGATGATAAAAAAAAAGTTATTTTGCAGCAAAGATTGCATAAGAGGTTTCTAAAGAAAAGTGTCAAAAAGTCAGAATGGATGAACGTTTTAGCCAAATAACAGTGACATATGTGGTGCTTGAGTAGAAAGCACATAAATGATCGGATTTGGCCTTCACTGCAATTGACCCAGACTGAATGAAAGGCTTCGTGCTCAGAATTGGAGCGTGTGTGATGTTGCGGAGGATGACAGTGAAAAAAGATGGCGGGAACAAAAGAGGAAGAGGGTCACGGCCACACCTTCAGTAGAGAAACAGTGTGATTTAGTAGTGCCGAGGTGTTACAAAAAGCTTGATGGGTTCAAGGAGTGACTGGATGAAAAACGTTGTGTCCCTGACAGCTTCAAGGCCTTCAAGTTGTTTGAAACTGTCCTGAAAAACAACACTAACTCATGTTTCTGCGGCACGTGTCCAAACCTTAATGTTTATCAATAAACCTACAGTTTATTCAGCGTCATCACAGCTCTACTTTCATTGTATTCATTGTCGTTTAAAAGAATTAAGTTTTACAAAAAATGTAAAATTGAAATGTTACACTTTTCACAATTGTTCATTGTCATATGGTAACACACAATAAATTATTTATTCATAATTACTAGAACATGCAAATTTTACTTACGACTATTACTTTTTTATTTATTACATATTTGTGTATTCTATTTTGCTATTCTATTTTATAACTTTATTTTATTTTATTTTATTTTTACATATTTAACATGGTAAATGCAGCTCTAACCAAGAAAATGCAACATGTACCTGGTATTAATACGAATTTAGAGTTAATTGTGTTCAGAGATTGCAATGCATCAGTTCAAATTCCAGGTTTCTAGTTCCAATGCTCTACATTCTGGTGACCAACACACGTTTTTACAGTAGCTTTTATACTGAAGTGATGTAATTTAGTAATTATAAGGACAATTGTCCCAGAACGACTTGATGTTATGAGCCTCGTTCCAAGAAAGACTATGAAGCTCATGGTTCATTTCAACAGAATGCAGCTTTACCCTAAAACAGCCATTATACTTCTTCAGTCTCTATTTATCTGCTCATGCATCTCTGGGGTCCGGCTGGTCTGATGGATGCTCCGGCAAAGCACTCTGGGGCTCAACCTCAGTGCAGAGTAATCCATGTTGATGGATTGGGATGGCAACTCTTCATCCCTGAGCCTAAATGAGGCATTCCGAAAGAGATTTGGGCAGTATAAATACCATCTTTTATTGGGGTGGAGATGAATGTGAACACGATGGCTTTCTATGAAGCTGTAGTTAAGAGAAAGAGGCTGTAATTAGCACCACAGGCTTTTCTGGCTAATTCACACCTGCTAATTCCTGCAATCTCGCAGTTTTTACAGCTTCATTATCTTTTGAGTAAAGAAGTGGTTGAAGCGTTGTTTTTATTTTAATCATTAATTTTAGGCTCGTCATGCTTAAACTTTGGAAGAACATTTCACAACTGGCTGCAAAGAGTTACTTAAAATTAATTATAAATGAGCTTATTTTTTCCGAGAGTTTGAGAAATGATGCCACGCATCAATAATAACAGCGTTTTCTCTCTCCATTTACTTTTGTAGTGCTGACCGACCGTCCTCCACCCATCATCCGTCAGGGTCCGGCTAATCAGACTCTTGGTGTAGACAGTGTGGCTTTATTGAGGTGCCATGCGTCTGGAGAACCAGTCCCTACCATCAGCTGGCTGAAAGATGGGGTCAGTCTGCTGGGAAAAGACCTCCGGATGTCTCTGCAGGACCTTGGCAGCCTGCAGATCAAGGGTTTGAAGGTACGCTGTTTTTCTCTGTGGCTCAGTGTCACTTTGTAGCAAGAAGGACCCATCCACTGTAAGACTCAAAGTTCACGTTTGAGTTCTGGGCCTTTCTGTTGGTTTTCCACCAAATGTAAATGTGTGTTTGGGCCTTGAATCCGATAAGGGTGAGAATATTGACCAATCATCTTCCCTTCATTCTGGTCAACGCTGATAGCTCATGATATGTTGTGGGTCCTCAATATAGCTCCATGTCCAGATGAGTATCTCTCTCTCTGGGCCTTTCTAAGACGACGTGCCTCTGTGCTACTATCAGCTGTCAGAAACCGGCTCTGTCTAAGTGTGATGTATAAGCTCAGCAGAATTCAATCAGATATCGGTAAGACATAACAGAGACGGGCAGAGGGAATCATATTGCATTACGAGGATGAATGGGAAATATTGATTTTGGTAAATTGTTTGATTCTATCACTTAGGGACACAACAGCTCTCCCAAGAATCATTTATGGAGGTCTGGAGCGGCTCCAGCGGCGCACACCTTTGCACGTGTGGACCAACAAACACACTTTTAGGGACACATCAAATTTAGCATCCCAGAGCTCTCCCCGTCAGCTCGGGATGGAAGAGCCATTATGCCTGACATTGCTGCCCACCTATGACATTTTATCTAATAAATGGATGCTGATGAAAGGCAACAGGCAGCAGAATGGCAGTGAGGGGGAATCTGTGCCAGCTGTCAACAGTCCAGGGGGCTTCAGCAGCCCCTTTAAATGAATTAGTCTTTCCCTCATTGCAGTTACCGGCAAGGTTTGTGAATTGATAAGCAGAGTTGAAAGCCGCTGAAAGTAGAAGATGTCGATTGCATTAGCGGTCTAACCGAGCCGCATGTCTGCGGGTTGAGTGTTGGATTGATTGAACCATACAGTGAATTCACAGCACATGCTTATAAACATTTTGATTTTATTTTCAGCTGTCCGACTCTGGTATCTACACTTGTGTGGCGGCGAGTTCGAGTGGGGAAACATCATGGAGTGCTTTCTTGGAAGTCAAAGGTACCCTTATAAAAAAGGGTTTGTCAAGTCAATGGATGGTTTTCTGAAGCTCATGTTGACCTCTGCAGAGTCAGGAAGTCTGGTTGCTGTTAAAGACCGAGATGAGAACGAACTTCCTGGTCCACCATCCAAACCTCAGGTCACTGATGTCACCAAAAACAGTGTGTCGTTATCCTGGGAACCTGGACCTTCTGGGTCATCACTGGTCTCATCTTATGTCATCGAGGCTTTTAGGTATGACTTTTTTTACTGGTTTACCTTGAAAATGTGGTATAGATTTGTTTCTATGATTTCTAGATGTTATATTTTATAATAACAAATTTATTTATAATTTATAATAACTTTATAATAAGCAAATTTAACCTGTTTTTATCACAAAAAAGGTCAATTTATAATAATGTTTGTCAATCATTTTGCTGCCGTTAAGAACCTTAAAAACATTTGAGGATATATTGACACCAGAAAGTCTGATTCAAAAATTGAATGAAAGTCTGACAAAAATTCTTCTTCCTTCACAGCCAATCGGTGAGCAACAGCTGGCAAACTGTGGCTGATCATGTGAAGACCACCCAGTACACCATTAAAGGCCTTCGACCCAACACCATCTACCTGTTCATGATCCGAGCTGTCAATGTCCAGGGATTAAGCGACCCAAGTTCCATGTCGGATCCTGTCCGCACACAAGGTTTGTCTGCGGATGGAAAATAATGCTAAATTGTATATGCAAGTGTTTATCACTGACCACTAGGGTTAATTGAAGTTAAATTATAGTTTGTGTATATACAGTAATCCAGGAAGCCACATAACCCAACTGTGTTGTAAACGCATTACTTGCAAAGACACAGAGAGTAATGTAGAACAAACATCTACGTCTGAAGTGTGTAATGGAGTTAGTCCGCTTGCTGCTACCTTAATGATCCTAACGGNCTCTCTCTCTCTCTCCAGATATAAGTCCTCCAGCACAAGGTGTGGATCACAGACATGTACAGAAAGAGCTGGGTGATGTTATTGTGCGACTACACAACCCAGTAGTGATCAGCCCCACCACTATTCAGGTCACTTGGACGGTAAGACACTGTATTTTAAGTGAACAACAGTGATCAAATCATTCTCAACTTCCCACATTTCTCTATAGTTCTCACTGTACGTAGATTATCTCACGATTGTGGAGTCGAGTGAAGAAATACTTTCTAAACGTTGAAATAAGAGTAAAGTCACTTTTTGCTAATTAAAATAATTATTTTAATTGTAATATATTTTTTAAAGCTATAATCTATTAACGATATTAACTATTAAGAATATCCCATTCTATTGCCATTTTTCCATTATTGCTATATTCTATAAAGTTTTCTTTTTCTTTTTACATAGTTCTATATATTCCAACTGGGATCTGGACATTGCCATAAGACTTTTTTTAGCTGCTTTTTAAATCTTCTTTTCTTTAAAAGTGTTTACCGTTTGTTGAATGGTTTTACAGCCTTTTTATGCCACATTAGTTTCCAAACAGTCTCCTGTTGTGTTTTAATGCCTGCAGTCAACAATCATTACTCAAACTAATGCGAGCGGTCTTAAATGTGAAAAGTACAATTTCAACGGTCTTGAATCGCATATGAATAAAGAATAAATCTTGGTTACAGCAGCACTCCTACTGTAAACGTAGGTGTTGTCAGGAAAGCTTTTACCATCCTGAATCATTCAATTAGTGCAAGTTAAAAAGCGTAGGAAGGGAGATTTACTCCACGAGTGGAGGAAAAGCAGATGTTTAATTTCTCACTCCAAAAGCCACATCGCTGTTAGCGAGACATTAGCGTGAGTTATGTGCTCTAACTTCTCCCCAACACGACTTCAGAGGAATGTTTACATTTGAGTGAACTCAAGCATCTTTTATTTGAATTTGTTTTATTAAAGCTGTGTTTCTTGTAAATATTCATGCACACACAAGAACAAGTCCAATCAGATCATTACTTACCGAAGCTTGTTTGTCATCAGTATGACGACGGCGTTATTCATGGTCTCCAATATTGCATTATTGAATTATGTTAATTCTGTCTTGTTTTTTTGAGTCATAGATACATGAAGCGATTTCATAAAAATAAAGTGATTTATTTTTACCTCAGGTGGACCGCCAGTCTCAGTTCATTCAAGGCTACAGGGTTTTGTACAGACAGACATCAGGACTTTCATCTCCTGGAGCCTGGCAGAGTCAAGACGTGAAGGTCCCATCTGAGAGGAGCATGGTGCTCTCGTCTCTGAAGAAAGGCATTGTCTATGAAATCAAGGTCCGTCCGTACTTCAACGAGTTTCAGGGAATGGACAGCGAATCCCGAACAGCCAGAACAACAGAAGAAGGTACAACAATGGATAATCTCTGCTGCAAAAATCACAGCTAAAATCAATTCAACGTTCTGCCAGGTTTTCCCACCCAGCATTTTACGTTATCTTTGTTTTCTTTAGTTATTACACAAATCGGGTTTAAACAATTCCATGAATTCCATTTAGACATGAGGTTTACTCATTTGAGGTTGATCGAGAGAGAAAAATTAAATTTCATTAAAAGTAACTAAAAGACGAAACTGAAAACGGGTAAAATACATAGTTTAAACTATTTTTATGAGGATTGTGCTTTTAGATTTCATAATTCAGAAACTATAGACCCTGCGCAGATTAGTTTTATATCGCAATAAAATNTTATTTCGCAATAAAATTCTAAAATCTGATTGGACAATCAAGAAAAATCTTTCAATTCAGTACAAGTAATAAATGAAAGCACATGGTTGGAAATAAATGATTCCATAACCGTTTCGCAATTGTATCTGTTCATCAATGAGCGAATTCAATGATTTCCTTTCGCATCATAGAATAGATTTTTCCTTGTCTTTGGCCTCTGAAGCTACCCAGCAGAAATGAATGCTGATGTAAGCAGAGAGGTTGGATCTCTTGCTGATTTTACCCAGCTTGCTCTAAGTCCACAACGATTTGGTCTAGTGAAAAACAATCCACCCTCAGGCCTTCAGCGTAACAAATACCATAGTAAGCACAACAGGCCCGCTATCCGTAGCACTGCTGTAAGGTCGCCTGACAGGCCTCAGAGGAAGAGCGCTATCGCTTTGGCAAAAGCATTGACCTTTTTCCCCTCTGTTTGGCTGACAGGACGCTAAAAAAAGCATGAATTTCACTGAATGCGTCTCCATTGGTCATCTCTGTAATTCATAGCTGATGAAAAAGGATTGCTGGAGACATTGAGTCTCCTCATCACGGCTGTTCTATGTCTTGCCTTTAGTTTGTTGCTTCACATTCGGCAGACGCTTAAATCCAAAGCGACTTGCAGAATAAGCAGATGAGGTTCAGTAAAGGAGACTTCAGATGTGGAATTTACTGTTAACCTGCAATTTTGGTTAAAAAGCACATTGCGATGCACTGACCAGCTGTTCAAAAGTCTGCTTTATACTACTCTTTACTAATGGCACATGTACATAAAGATCAAAGAGATATTAAGTAGATAAGTATGATAAGAAGTAGTTAGTACATCTAATAAATGACAAACATTGCGGCTTCAATTCTGACAAAAAGCATGCTAAAAAATGTGTTTTCTAAAGTAAAAAAAATTGCATTTGTTACAAATGTTACCATGCATTATACAATAGGGTAATGCGTAAAACAATTCATGTTAATTTACTGATATGTTAGTTAACAAAACTAATCTGAAAATCTGACACATTAAACAGTCTTTTTTTTTTCTCCGTGTTCAAAAGGTTAAAACCGATCCCAGAACAGTTTACACTCTGCCCATTGTTCACTTGCACTTTGAGTTGTTTTCCCAGTTGTGAATGATAGTTGCTTCCACACATAAATCTTGCAATTTTGAAAATCATTTAGACGGCATCTGGAACTCTGGAGACATAAATTCACTCACACACCCTCAGACCCACACAGAAGGTTTGCTGATTAAAGTCAGAGTGCAATGACAGGCTCATTTGTTACCCAGAGTGTCCACGGAGAGCCATATCTCCTCTACACACACCAGCTCTGTCTCCTGCAGCCCTGCCGTGCCACCTCACACCTTACACCTGCATGTCATCGCTGTTACCCGAGCAAGACAAAACACTCCCCTGTCCCTTGGCGGAAGTACGTCTCGGGACCCTCTGAGCCGAGATAGGTCCTTTTGTTTCCTATTTTCTGCTGTGGGGCAACGCAGGAGGTTTGTCAGGAGGTACAGAAGTAGATGATTTATTGGCCATTGTCTGATTAAACAATTACAGCTTCCCTGCAGAGTCTCAATTTTCTCCTCATTCTTTTCTCATTTTAAACTAGACTTTCGGAATAAGTTAGACAGACATAGTCAGATGGATGGACAGACAAGCAAACAAACAAACAAACAAAGAGATATTACATATATAAAAAAAGAAAGAAAGAAAGGAAGAAAAATAAGCAAAAGAAAGACAGATAGACGGACAAACAGAAAGAAAGAGAAAAAGAAAGAAAGAAAGAAAAGTCAATGAAAGAAAGAAAGAAGCATTAAAGATAAAAGAAAGACAAAAAATAGATAGATAGATTGATAGATTGATAGATAGAGCGAAAGAAAGAAAGACAGACAGAAAGACAGACAGGCAGACAGACAAAAAGAAAGAAAGAAAGTAAGAAAGAGAAAGAAAAAAAGAAACAAAGAAAGAACTAAAGAAAAAGTAGAACAAATGAAAATCATTAAATCATGTACATTATTTGCAAGTACAAATTGAAGGTGAAACAGACAGTCAGAAATTACTTTGGTAGTTCTAATCCATTTTAAGACCAATAATCGGTTTCTCTGAATTTTTGTCTGGAGGGTCGTTATCGTGAAGTAATTAGCGAGATGCAGCATAGCATCGCTTCAGATTCCCACCCAGGGTGTCAACGTTTGCTTGGTTTAACATCACAGAGTAGTTTTCCATCAGCTTTCGCCTCCAGGCTTCTGTGCGGCAGTGAGACAGAGGTCACATCCTCTCTAGCTATACATCACAGCGCTAATGGCACTATTAGCATCGCCTGCGCCGTCGCTCTGCAAATGAGAAATATGTATTGTTTGGCCCAATCGTGCATAATGATAAGCTACTAAATGATTCACGGCATTAACTTTGAATGACATTGGCTGCAGTGCAATGGGAGGGACTTTGTCACCTGCTACGTGATGAGCTAACGCTGTGCACATTAGCAACATTGACCCAGCCTGTTTGGTTGTTTCCATGCGACTGCATATTTTTGGTTGGATGTGGTTTGTTCCAGTAGTCTTTGAAGGGGTTAAACTAGGCCAGTTCTTTCAGGGGATGAGAGCATCTTAGGGACGTGTGCCATTTATGCAGCGGTCAGAGGGGAAGGAACGGAACACAAGCTAGCCAGTGGAGTTTGCCGTAATTGAGCTGTCAGTATTCTGCCATGTCGCGGCACCTCGGGTACTACAGAAATGAGAAAATTCTTAAATGTTAGTGTTTTTCTCCCCCGACAGACCTCTATTATTTATTTATTTCGTTTTAGGCTTTCTCTTCAAGGGACTTGTGGGGTTAATGAAACATCCCTTTTTCCTCAATTTAAACTAGTCCTATTGCTTAAGTTAGACAGACAAAAAGACCAAATTACAGATGA
>SOMO01000087.1:233376-245037 GCA_028128575.1 Paedocypris carbunculus
TAGAGTAAAATACTCAAACTCTTTTAAAATTGGGATGTTTTACAACTTTTACTCAAGTATTTTTGGAATTTGTGACTTGTAACTTATCATGGAGTAATTTTTACTGTAAGGTATCCGTATTTTTACTCAATCATGGTTTTCAGACGCTCTTTACAATTCTGACTTTTAGCATAGACTTGCTAGCACATCGCTCAACAACGTAAAAATACTGTTGTGTGGTGCTACTGTGATAAGCCTTGAAATGCTGGTTTCATTTTTACAGTACAAACAAAATTGAAACATAAACCCATCAACCAAAACTTTCAAGTGAAACCCTAATTCCAGTAAAACACCTCCATCATCCCCCCTCGTCCATGACACGGAGTCAAGCGTGTCACTTTGAGTTTCTCCAGCAGCCGGCTGAAAGGCTTCCCGGCACATCAAGCAGGATGTTCCAACACATCCGAATCAAAAGCCTCTGAAACGAGGAACGCTGTAAAAGACCATCCGCTGACAGAACTAATTTTCCACGGCTCATAAAATATTCAAATCCTGCGCAGGATCCGAGCGAGAAGCTGAGCGAGTAAATAACAAGGACGGCGATTGGATGCTTCCGCACTTGAAAGGTTGACGTATGGATGATAATACAACCCATGGAAAGTCCTGTTTCCAGAGAATCCCTACATGTACTGATACAGTTGAGATCTTTTTAGATTTTTTTTAGTATTAGACACACCAGGAGAGCAGATATTAAGCTTTTAGAGACATGCTGGAAGAGGCATTCAACATTCATCCTTTAGTTCACAAATGCAGCATAGATATGAATCTAGTGTTTTCCCCATCCATGATTTTTCATAACGGAACTAAATCTGGATTATACGTGAATGTAGCAGGGCATTGGATCGATTCAACTCAACTGCATTTTATAAAAAGATGGAATACGGAGACTTGAGACTGGCCATTTGCAGATAACGAATGGTTGCTTGGATCTTCTAATATGAATAAACTCATGTTAGTGTTGGCTGTTTGGTTCTGGTAGCTGATCATTTAAGTAAAACATTAACAAGTCACATGTCCAAATGACTAACGGCTCTTGGAAACTCATGGTGGCTCTTTTGCTCTAACACGGAGCTGCTGACTACCACCACAAAGCCACGAGGTGCTTCTCCATCCTTCTTTCTCCTTTATTTCTCCCTCACAGGCTTGATTCGACCTCTGAACCAGTTCCAGGTTTCGGCGAGCAAGCTAGCACTTACAGAAACTCCATTAAAAGGTTCTAGCGGTGGCATGGAGATCATGCGACTGATTGAATTAGCTGGACTTCAGCCTGCAGGGCCTTTTCAATTTCCCTCGCTTTTATTTAGTCTCAAACATCTAATGAATCAAGCAAAGAAAGGACCTCGTATTAATGGGAATACGGGAACACTGGAATATCCAGCTTGGAAGGTTGAAACCCAAGATGGACACTCTAATGGAAATCTTCCACTCACTTCAGTCAAAAGAAATTCCAGTGGCACTCAACTCGCATTGATGATGGCGTCACGCGGATGAATAATTGCACGTTTTCTTGCGTGTGGAATGTTTTTATAGAGATATATCATCATTTGCGACCTCTACGGGTGGAGGTTTTCCAATTGGAGCTGTGAATGGAACGCGGCAATGACACGTCCACATGCATGAGTGCGCACACGCTCACCTGGGCGGCTGTAGGTTGCCAGATTGCTGTCGCTGTTTCCGTTGCTGCCGGTGCAGCAGTTGATGGTGCAGTCATTGTGATTGGAGCAGCTGTTGGGCCATGTGTCGGCGAGCCAGGGTTGAGTGGCTGCTTCTCCGATATTCAACAAGCCCGGCCTGGAAGACACAGATACCACATGATTTACTACCGGTTTTAACGTGGACCATGTGAGGAAGTCTCCAGTGAGCCTTTATAGACAGTAAATTCAAAACTACCAGCCGAAGCATCACAAAACCATCATGTCCGTTGCACTTAATCTCTTCTGGATTCGCCCTTAAACAGGAAGCCTGCTCTCACAGGAAGTCTCCCTGTTCTTTAATCCCAGAGCGTCTCCTAAGGCGTAAGCCCCCATCTTTGCTAAATGAATTGCGTTTGCTTGACTTGCCCACTGCTGATGACACTTTTCCCCCAAGGCCTCGAGACTGTATGGGATACTCAAATGCTGAAGAACATCACTGTACCACCCTGGGAACTACAGAGAAAATAAAGAATCCATCGAGCCAATGATAAAAGGAAGAGAGCGTCGCTCCGAGGGCAAACCGGGGTGTCACGGAGAATAATGATCTTGAATGCTGGAGGTGTTTGTGGATCAACACACATTTGAATGCTGAACAAACTCAGAGGCAGTCTTCCTTTTACTGAATTGAATGTCTACATATGTTCTGAGATGTTCTGGGAAGAAATTAAATACATATCTGCATTCTCTCTAGTCCTCTTTTCTCTTTTTCTGCAGCAAGGTCGTTCTTTTTCTAACATGACCAAACATGTTAGCGTCAATAAAAGCTAAAAAACTAGTGCAGGCTTGAACATACACCAGCTTGATAAAATAGATGAACAAAAGTGAGGGAACATTTTTATACAGCTATTCAGACGCCGGAAAACGGGAGCTTTTGTTTCACCTACAATCTTCAGGAACTCGACACTCAAAGGCCACTTATCTAAGGCAAACATGCCCCCTAGTGTCATTCGTCTGCCATTGCACTGAGGTACACACCCTAAACCTATCCTTAGATAAGATGTTCAGAGCTGTGGTGTCAAACTTATTTTCACCGAGGGCCACATCAGCATAATGGCTGTCCACAAAGGGTCGGATGTAACTTATAAATGTAATTAAATGTAATCGAATGTAATGTTTGTATGTATTTTATTTTATTATAACCTATTCATGTGACAATTGCAGTTGCGTAGAAAATCCAAGTTTGCTTGTTGCTCTAACATAAATCCTTTAAAATTGTGTCAGCTTATGAAAACCCACATAACTCCATTAATGAAGGATCAAACCGTCCAAGCAAATAAAGACAAATAACATAAAACTGTGGAAACTGCCACGGCCACCGTAGTTGAAAGGCATTGTGGGCAATGTAGTTTTTGGTCAACACAGGCTAATTCATTTTTTGTTTTTATTTTTAGATACTCAAAACTTTTAAGCTCTCCCGGGCCACATAAAATGACAAGGCGGGCTACATCTGGCTCTCGGGCCTTGAGTTTGACACGTGGTATAGAGGATAGATCAATTCAGAATGATGATGAATGGAGTATTTCTGCTTTACTCACCGTCCTGCACTGCTTACAGCCTCTCCTCCTCTCTGATAGGCTACTGGAAACACACACAAACAAATCATGATCAATCATTCTTTAATTCTTCATACATGTTTTTAAAAAACGCTTCGGGTGCATCAAACAGTCAGAATTATTAGTTCAGATTGAAATGTTTTCATTATGTCAACGTAGCATACAATCTGCGATTTTAACATTTCTTTAAAAGCGTCCAAACGAACTTCTTTGAAACCATTGTCTCCATTAAGACTAATAAAACTTATAAAGATATAAAGGATATAAAGACATCACATTCCACATTCAGCCCGTGTGGTCAGACAGTTCCTGTCTAAGTGGCAAAGGGACTTGTGATGTTGTAGCTTTGATCGCCACCTAACAGCCTCTTTAGTCCAGCACGCTGCTCTTTAAGCAGTTTCCTCCTCCTCTGGCATTTCTGATTTATGCCGAGGAGTCCGTGCCACTGAAGTTCTCTTTGATTATCCATGTAAACCTCAGACTGTGGGTTTCCTTTTTTGTGGGCTGGTGTATTTTTACAGAAAGGCCGTGTCGCCCACCCGATGCCTGGTGTCACTGGGCTATTTGTTTCAGTTCTGCGGGCCGGAACCAATGTGAATTAGACAGAACAGCTGAAAAACATTATGCTGCACTGTTTCCAATTCAGCTTTCGGAAACGGCAGAGGAAAGGATGTCGTCACACTGGAGGGATTGTGGGAATTTTGGGCATATGTGCTGCGAGGAAGGTGTGATTACCTGTGGGGGTGAAGGTGAAGGAGGGCACTGCGGACAGAGGAAGAACACATGAATTATTCATTACTTTAAACATACACACAAGAAAATTATTCATCACTTTAAACATACACAAAAGAAAAAAAAATGTAATCTTTGTTAAATTCACATTTACGTTACTACTCACATTTCAATTCAAATATACTACTTACTACATTACTACTTCATCAAGTAAATTTATTGTTTTATCTTTAAGGCTTTTTTGAGGGTTTTAGCTCATTTTTATGCATCCGTATCAGTTGATTAGTTCTTGCCATTTCTGCTTCAGAGGCCGTTTCATAGCAGACACACAATTTTAATAACAAACTTTTGTAGAAAATATACATTATTGAGTCATGTCAAGATAAGATTATCAATAAAATCATAAAAATATTTAAATTTGATAATGTATTTTTTATAAATTCTCAGCTGGATACCGTATTACTGGATAATGCAAAAACATTTCAAGTGATGCCTAACGTCCCTCAGCTCCAGATTTATTATAGCACCTGCCTGTTTGATACAATTCAAAACTCTTTTAAAGTTGATCAAAGGAATCAATCGAGAGATTTGAGGCAGAATCCCTAATAAAATCCCAGCCGACACATCAAAGTGCGTGTGTGTGCAGGAAGCTGCGGCACTGCACGGGCACGTCAGACTTCAACACCTGCTTTCTTCACCTTCTCGCCGATGACTATTTATGGAAAACAACCTTTAAAAACCGCGGTTCGTCGCTGCTGTTGATCTCAGATGCTGGGTTTATCAGACACATTCGCCTGGTTCTCGGCACAGCCTGGAGAAGCTGTTTGATGATTATCTTCAAACCAAAAGGCAAACTAGAACGATGCCCGACGAAGTAAAAAAAAAAACAATTTTCTTGACAAAAGAAACCTGCGGATGGAGGGAATGATCTGCGCTCATGGAAAACAAACAGACTCTCAGCCAGCACCTCGCCGCTTGCTCTGTTCCACCCGGAGAACAGATTAGGACTTCATGTGTTTACCATTATCCTTCTCTGCTCAAACAAGTTCATGCTTAAGAGACTCGCAGCCACCAGTTCAAACACGGCAGCCTGTGGCTTGTGTGGTTTCTGGGCTGCACAGGAGAGCGAGACAGACATACCGGCCTCGTGATAGATGTGGAACCAGTGCAGGAAGACTTTATAGCGTCACCACGGCTTTCATGAAATATTGCGTTTGAAACTCACACACACACTCACACACACATACACGTAACATATCATTTGAAGGGGGGAGGCTTTAGCTGAAAAATGCTTCAACTGATTGAAGGTTGATTGCACATCCTCAGGTACCAAACCGTCTTGGTGCACTTCTGATGCGAGCGGTTTTATAAATCGCCCTCCTAATGTTTCCCGGTGTCTTTAAAGACGGTCTGTCAATCACAGGCCGTGCTGAAATGAGATGTTGTCAAGTCACCACGTGAATTAAGATGCTCTCAGCCTTGAGATGGCGACATATTCATTTGGGGCTTTGCAGTGGAAGCTGAACGCGGACCGGCCTTGGGAAGCTATGAATGCTCGGGCTAATGAATGGCTTGGATCTTTTTCTTTCCATCCCTGCCAACGAACATTCCATTAGCTTTCCGTCCTTGAGACACCACCGGCAAAACACACGGGTAAAACGCCATTGTTCCGTCCTGCCTCGCTGTCATCTTCTCGGTGAAAGAAGACGGAATGAAAGCGCGAGCCGCTCTGAATTCAGACAGACAGCAATCAGCCGTGATTCATCAGGGTCAATGGATGAAATGGCTTTTAAAACAGGGAACACAAAAAATGACCAAAATGATGAGTGGATTGAATGGAAAAAAATAAATTGTGCAGGTTTCTTAAAAAAATGTGCTCATGTTTGGGAAAGTTTAAGAAATCTTAGATATCTAGACTAGCAGCATTGACCAACAGCATCAGACTAGAAAACTAAAGCTTAGTTAAAGACTTATTTTCTGCTCTAATCTGTTCACTTTCAGTTCATATTTTTGTTTGGTGTGTGGCCTCTTTTTTCCCACTTGTTGACTCGTACACTCATGGTTTCCGCAGACTGCTAATTATCGTGCTGTAGTGACTAAGCCATATTTATTGCGTGTCAGTGCGGGTGAAACGATTTATGACCCATCAGCTCCGCTTCGTATGAATTCGGCGAGGGAGTTGACTGGACTGACCTTTGCGGATGCCGGCGTAGCTGCTGCTGAGGCCATTCCTTTTCTTCCGGTGACGGTACAGCCAGATACTGAAGACCATGAGGATGATCCAGCAAGCTGCGCCGATCCCTGCGATGAAAGCCGGCTGACGGACCACATCCGAGATCTGCTGGGAAATTGTGTTTCCATCTTCCAGCGGGGGCAAAATCACACGGCCAGATGAGTCTGATATAAAGAGATATGGAGGCAAATGACTTTTAAATAAATAAAAAAAAATGTGTTTGTTTTAAACACATCCTTTTCTGAACTGCTTTTTCCATTTCTGGGTCATATGGAGCCATTCATATTTTTATCCTTATCTATTTACTTTTTAAATATAGTATACNCTAATACCTCATCTCGCTCCCTTTAAAGCATTTATTTTTAACAGAACTGGATTTTTAGCCCCAAAAGAAAGGTCTTTGTCGACTTTCTGCCTTTTCTTTCTTTTTCATCTCTCCTCCTCCTCCTTTCTGTTTCATGTGGGCGTCACTTTCATCTTCTTTCTTTTTTTGTGTTATTTTTCTCCTTCTGTTGCCGGGGGCAAACAGGTTCCCTGAAACACGGCTTTCTCTGGCTCACCGGCTGGATCTCCTCTTCCTCTGTGGCACTTTCTGTCTTACAGGTTTGTTTGTCGTACACTTGTGATTGAGACGAGTGCGTGGGACGCTCTGGGATTCTAGAAATCCTACTGAGTGACAAACGCTTCTGAGACCAGCATCCTTTGCTCCCAGCAGCTGGAAAACCTGAGAGACACTCAGGAGGAGAATGAGCCGTGCTGAATGGAGGAATATCAGCTCAAGAGCTGTTGAATTCCTTCCTCCCACAATGCACCTCACTACAGGACACAGACCCTATGTCCACTAATCTACCGCTCCTCGCTGCGGATCAACGGTCATATCTCTAGTTCCAGCATTTTTTTTGCTCTATTCTACTCCATGTAAAATTCCAGTGTGGATAAATGGTTCATCACAGTTTTGCGGGCTAGAATCCTTTAAAATTTGTTAAAACAAAACAAGTTTCATTTTAAATCATGGAATTCAGAGGCTCCAGACTAGTTCTCAACAAAATGTAGTTCTCTGCTTTGTTCTTTTTTAGATTCTTTTTTAACTGTGATTGTTTAGTTCCACTGCATATAAAGCACATCTGATCAGAAATTAATCTACTCTGTGATTTTTTGTTCTATCAAAACATTAATAGTGTCATGTGAATCAACATCTACTGTTCAAACAAAACAAATCTTTAACTTTAACGTTGGAGCAAATTGCTCAATGCAGTTATATTGAGTTTTTATACTACATGATTTAGTCGTCCCTGTCACCCAGAAATGGAGTAAGTGGTATCACACTAGCGCCACACTTTTTTTTTTCTTATTAAACTATTTCCTCAAGTTAATGCTTTCTGCCATTGCTGCTTACAGCTATATTTTTCATTTATCTGACTAAAGCGATAATGGAAATACATTTTGCTTCCCAGAATTCAATACGACACATATTGTGCTGTGGAGCAACAGTCAGTGACCAATCCAACCCAGACGTCATGTAATGTCCCTGTGGGATGGAGTGAACCAGCGACTGAAGCAATGGTGTTTATTACAGACAAGCTTCTTCTTCTATAGCTGGATCTACTGGCATGACATCAAGCTGTCACGATCCAGCATGTTAAAGCTGGTGAGCTTATGGGGAAATTCACTTCTGCATCAATTAAAGGCTTTGGATCATTAAAGAAAACTGTTTGGGATTAGAAGCAGCGTTCATACCTGCATTACACACTTCCTGGAAACCAACCACAGTGCAAGTCACAACTACTGTTCAGAAAGTTAAAATGCTCCAATCCTACTCAGCGATAATAACAGGGAAAGATGCTGGGAAGAGCTGTGTCCACTCACCCAGCTGGAAGGCTTTCACCTCGCTCTTCACCCCGGGACCGGCCCCTGTGCTGGCGGCCACCTCCACCCTGTAGGTGACCCCGCTGACCAGGCCCGGAATCACCACCGACAGCAGCGAGCCGTCCACCGTCCGGTTAATGTGGTACCTGCTCTCGTTTCCCAGACACCAGATCTAACCGAGGGGAAAAGAACAAGAAAACCACAATGACTTTGTGCGCTTCTCTTAAACTTTAAATTAAGAATGAAGATATTTTCACCAGTTTTGCTTATGATGGTGTAAAATGCCAATTTAAATCAGAGACGACCTTCATCACTGAAGGATAAATGTACAGAGAAAACTACCAGCATTAAATGCTGAACTGTCTCCAGTGAAGGTCCAATTTGCAAAATGATGAACTGAAAATAATCACAGTGTTTCAAGTACCTGAAAACCATACTTGAGTAAAAGTTGTAAAGTATCCAATTTTAAACAAAACTTGAGTATTTTACTCCTACTCAATTCAGTCTAAAAAAACAATAAGAAATATGAAAAACAAGAAACTCTTTATTTATGTAGTTTTATTTTTTACATAAAATTTAAATTTAACACCTCAATGTTTCAAAATGAATTTTAAAAATAACAAAAAGTCTCGTTCACATGATATTGCTCAAAATTAGCATCCAGCACCATTAGCACCCTGCAGATGGTGATATCGCCTCATCCGCTCTTGTCGCGCACAATCACAATGTGACAAGTAACATCAAGTGTCCATTCAAATGTAGTGGAGTGAAGAGTACATATACTCAATAAAAATATGGTCAAGTACAGTGTTGCTTACATTTTTGATGCTCAATACAAGTACAAAGTAGCCAACAAATAGTTATGTAACAAAGTTAATTTGATAAATCGAGCACTGGATGACAAATCCGACAACTATTGATATTATATTTCTCACATAGTTCATCAACTAGAAAATAATGTTAAAGATCTATAGTCTATGATATGGAACATTCACATCAAACTCTTGGTCTTTCAAGCAAAAAGTTTGGTCACACTATTATGAAGGGCGGTTTTATTAATAGCATTGCTAGCTTTGCTATAATATCTGTGGCCCATATTACAGGAATTGTCTGACATGTCAAACTCAGATTGGCGCTGGCATCAGACTTCACAAATACGCCGGCTTTGTTTAGATTGTGTGCAGTGAACCCTGGCATGTTTCCTCTGTCAGAGTGTGTGTGCGACCCGGCACAATCACAGGCCCGGCAGGGGCTCATTCACGGGGTGAAATGTGATCTAGCCTCTTCTCTGCCCGCTGAACCTCCATTATGGGGTCGGCGCACTGATCTGCAGCAGCTATATGGAACGATCTGCACGAAAATGCCGTTTTACACAATTTTCTATGGTGAGATTCGCTTTTTCTGTAACACTAGCTTCATCCAGACGGCCCCGGAGGAGAAAACACACTGCATTGTGGGTAGATGGGCTTGAGAGACAGAAAGTGGGATAATGAGAAAGGACGTTCTGAGGGATCTCTTGCTCTCCCCAGGCATAATGGGGTAAAAAAATAAGTGTGTAAGAAACATGATTAGCCCCCAAAAAATCTCCTACGCCCAATTTAACAAGCATGAAATTACGCAGGGCTTTCCATTCCACCGCCTGAAAACATTTACCTGCAAAATTAACTGCGGCTGAAGGACTCAAAGTGAAGTCTTTTCACACACACACACACACACACACACACACACACACACACACACACACACACACACACACACACACACGCACGCACACACCGCAAAAAATTTGTGTAAAATGTGCTCTTATCTTGCATTGGCACAAGAAACCAGTTTCATAAACATATGAGAAATAACTGATCTCATGTCTGATCACTAACACACAAGATACAGAGGTGTGAGAAATATGCCAAATTAATTAATTATTTTTTTAAAGAAGATTTAGTGTTTGATTGACTGTCGAAAAGATAAAAAAAACATGTACTATTGATGGCATGGCAAAATAAAAACAACTCAAATTTCTAATTCATGCAGTAGTGATAGTAGAATATAAATAAATCATGACAAACAATATTTTATTTTTTTGCTTTTTTTGCTGCATTGTTGTATTTATTAAACAAAACCGTATTTATGCTTGAATATGAATAATTACAACACTAATCCATTGATTGAACGTAAATAATCCCATAAATTAAGACATTTTTAAATACGACAACAATTTTGTGTTGTTGTTTTATTCATACGCAAAAAGGTAAAGCTAATATCTAAATCCGTAATGCAGCAGATTTCCCACTAGGTGACAGCATTTCACAACGTTTACTTGCCTCATTGAGACGAAACCTCTCCATTCATCCAGCCTCTCGTAGACGTGTGAATGGCTTTGTGTGTATCAGTGAGTATAATTTCCTACTCCATGTGTAATTTCCTTCCTCTATTAGCATCCTGTTATTATCAGCGCTCTTTGTGTCTGGTTTCCTCTTGTTTCGTACCTTATACTCCTGCACCACGCCGTTCTGTTCCTCCTCTGGTGGCGGTTGCCAGGAAACCAGGATAGCTGTGGCGTTGTCACCGCTTTCTGCCACCGAGACCCCCCTGGGAGCGGCACTGGGGGCTGCGATAAGAGATACGAGCAGGATGTTACAAAGCATACGCGTGCTGTAAAACATGCATAAGTCGGATGCAATGCCTTATGCGTCTCATATCACGCAGACAGATGTTTGTACATGCAGACGCGCATTTTTTCTGTGTGTGTGTGTGTGTGTGTGTGTCCTCGAAACACATGTGAGCACTCATTTTTATAGTACTCACTCAGCGGTATTACTGCTTTTAAATAATGAGAAGTGACTGCCAAGCTACAGGACTCGGCTGAGAAAGTGCCAGAAGCAGCAGAACGGGACGATGAGAATGTTGCCATCGCTGCGCTTTTCCCAAACCCCATTTTACCCGACACACAAACCGATGCTGACACGGGGCAGCGGGCCGCAAGGTTTGTGTTGGGTGAAGCTTCGTATTTCCCAAAGCCGTACCGACGGCTGCAAGAGGGAATTCTGGGAGCAGAACAGACAGACACGCCCTCCAGACAATTAGCACAGCAGTGGTCTTGAGCTCTCGCTGTTGGCTTCACATTGGCTTGCGTGAAGTTTAAACCGCCTGCTTCGCCCTCTGTGCTGGGCCACAAACCGACCGCACGTTAGCATAAACCGACGCTCTGCACGGAAATATGTCTAATATGGTTTTTACAATGACAAATGAAAAGCTGACTCCATATATATAAACAAACCAGACCAAATTTCCTCTCAATCAAATAAGCGTGTGTGGGAACACAAATTTAAAAAAAAAGTAGAAAGATGGAGGGGACAGAAAAAAAAAAAAAACGAGAGGAGAAAAAAAGGAAAGAAGGAGGGAAGAAAAAAAGATGGAAGGATTAGGAGTGATTAAAAGAATGAGGTAAAGAAGAAAGAAAGTAAAGAATTAAAGAAGAGGGGAAGGTAAACAGAGATGGGAGGCATATGAGTGATAGATTGAAAGAAAGAGATGGAGAAGAAAG
>SOMO01000087.1:283113-293523 GCA_028128575.1 Paedocypris carbunculus
TAAAATATAAATATAACTCAATAGATACATGAGCCTTAAAAAAATATTCACAAAACAAATGCTTCTCAATTGAGTCTCCCCGTCTCAGAAATGGAAGAAGCAGCATCGTAAACAAAAAAAACAATAATACTCTTATTTATTGTGGACGTATTTGCAAGCAATTAAACCTCTTGCGTTCCTGGTGAACTCTGGAGTGCTACCATAACCTGAGCTAACACACATGCAACGCCACGTTCTTCTGAGGCGACGTCAGGACGGTCCAGACTTCAGATTACTGATTAACTCTTCAAAGATGCAGCGAGTGCAAACAGAAGCTCTTATCTCAGACCTGCAGCAGATCTGCTGTTGTGTCTAACCCACACAGATACAATGTTCCGGAAAAGAAAACGTTACATTTCATCCCGCTACTCTCCACCTTCTCAGTCCAGCATCTATTTCGGAAAATGAATGTTGCTCTGGGGCACGTCAGAAAGATTTGATTTCACTGGTATCTAGTAACACCAGGTCTCCCATTCTCTTCCTTCTCCTCGGCTGTAACACTATATTCCTTGTTCCAAGCCCTCAGGAGAAAACCCAGCACTGTGAATGCAGAGCATAGCTGAGGAATGAGAGGAAAATAAGCCGAGTCGGCGCTCGGAGCCGCTCCGCCGGGACGAGACTCATCTGCTTTGGAGAGAGGGGGCAGAGAATCGGACAAGAAAAGAGCAAACGGCAGATAAAGACGATGAGAGAGGCTTGGAAATCAATAACTGGGCAGAGAATACAAGAACGTTGACGAGAACTTGCATTTCCTCCTCCGTAAAGAACAGTGACACAATTATGCCATTGTTTCCGCTCAGATCTTGATAAACTCACATCGGTGCCAAATCAGAATGTAGACTGGTAGACTGTGATGTGTTAGATGCAGTGAAGTTTTGGGAATCCTTTGCAATTCCATAAGTAATCCTCTGGTAGAAACTCGCAGGTTAATGCGTTAAAGTTGGGGCGATTCTATGAATCATTTTGCATGGGTCTCCTTCAGGTCTTTAGCTTCCTCCAACAGGGCGAAGGCGTTCAGGTGAAATTTAGAAAAAAGTATACAGTAAGAGTTTAGAAAAAAGTATACAGTAAGTGAGAGTGTGAATGAGTGTGATGTGGATCCTGTTCTGTGATTGGCCGGCCACAAATCTAGGTTGTGTATCCAGCCTTCAGGATTAGACATGCTGAGATCTAGCTCATCGTGACCCAGACATGAAAAAGCGGTAGACAATAAATGTTTGAAAAGAGGCATGTATGAAGAGAAAATGTAATCAATAAAAAAATGCAAGAAGTATGTAAAATATTCCATGAGCTAGAGCTGCAAAATTAATCGTTAAAACATTGTAATCTTGATTCTACCCTACATGCAATCTTAATCCCGCATTTTTAGGATTCAGTCAAAATGTCTGTCTAGCATGTACGTATCTTCGTGTTCGTACTCAAATCTTTTCTGCTCAAGAACAAATCTTTGTGTCATTTTTGTGACTGCTTGCTCTAATTGGTCAAAGCAAACCAATCAAAAAGCAGATTCCCGCCGTCGTCCTGCCCACAACGACAGGTCCTAAAACTAAAATCAGTTGAAAGATTTAGCAGATATAAAAAGGATTATAAAAGATATTAAAGATTTTTTTTTTATCTACATCATTACTTTTACATTGTACTAAAAATACTTACAATTCCATTACAATTATTTAAATGTAATGCGAAGAGTAATATGTGTTATTTTTTTGCTGTTTGACAACCTGATGTTCAGGGTTAAATATTAAATGTTTAGAATTCCAAAATTGTGAAAGAAATGTGATCTTTATTCTAAGCCAAAAAATCATGAATCTCATTTTATCTAATTTGATCTCATTCGTGGAGGTCTAATGTGGGTCTTGAGCTTCGTGGGCAAAATTGCGATAAATATCAAATACATACCAAGATAAATATGAAAATCTAAAAATGCATTTCTAACAGGAAATCAAAATCTGGTGGCAAACAAAGAGCGCAGCAATTTCTGCCGCAGTAATCGCAATAAACACACCTAGCAGGTCATGTGACTGATTCACTGGCCAGCTCTGAGCAACATAAAGCCCCTCATTATCAGGCCATGGTGGGCCTCTCAGGAGAGCCTGCGTGCTCCGATAACGTCTTCGGACAGAGGCTCCCAGACGCTAAAGAAACAAGATACTATTAAAATGAGAGCCAACACAAGAGAAAAGGAGGGTGGGCTGCAATATCACAAACCCAAAGCCTCTTATTCGTTCCGAGAGTCAAGTCGAGGGCGAGAAGGTTCGCACAGGTTTATCTTTGCGCTAGCTTAGATGTAGGCTAATCACTCATGCCCTGACACGCGCTGAAAGGGTATTTCCTCAGCTATTAGCAGAGAACGCCATTCATCAGTCTGATGCTGAACGCTTAACCTTTAGTCCGAAGAGCCCTATCGATTCCTCTTTGAGCTGAAGACCTGAAAGCAAACCAAAAGCACTGACCTGCGAGCCATTTCAGGATTTCGCCAGACTATGATTAAAGTCCGAATAATCAAGGTAAATACGTCCTGTCAGAGACTGAATGAAACGGTCCTCAAACACAATGCTTTGTTCCCATTTCGAAGTGACCTCGCTCTCACCTCTTAATTGTAGGGAGATTGAGAAAAAGAGGGACTTGGTGGCATTTCTGAGAGATCCGTGAAGGTCACACTCGCATCTCAACAGACTGAATCCATTTAATGCGAACCTGGAAAAAAATAACGTCCTCAAAAGAATCAACCCCAAAGAGTCATATTTCCATTCCTTCAATTCTTGCAACCAGCAGGCGTGCACACATCCTGAGTCTTCATCTGATTTCCATTCATCTCACCATATTGAAATAAGACATCACATACCGGAAGCTGGCAAGGATGAGCGTGTATAACAGGCATTCAGTGGTCCAGAGCACATCTGAAGACTCATTGTTTTGGGCTAAACAGTGTTTCAGGGGGCAAAGGGAAACCCTGAGGCCGTATGACTAACATACGTGTTAATCTTTATACGCCGGTGGCCTTTCCTGACCTGCTGACAGACATGCTCTTCTTTCAAAACACCCAACAAAACAGAAACGCAAAGACTTCAAAGATCCCAAAAGTTGATTACTCTGCTTTTTGTTATACGTACAACGCTGTGGCCTAATTGTAAAGGTGACCAAAAGGTTGGAGGTTGCAGATTGCAGTTGTGTAAAGTACTTGAGTAAATGGACGTTGTTTTTGCACTTGTACTGAGTATTAAAAATATAAACAACTTTTACTCTCCACTTGACTACATTTTTGAATGAGTATAGGTACTCTTTACTCCACTACATCGGAATGCACACTTACCGTTGCTCTTTACATTGTGATGAGCGCATGTGCGCAACGAGTCGGCATCTTTTTCTACCGTGGTTAAATTCTTGGCGGATGAGGCAATATCGCCATTTGCGGGGTGCTGAAGGTACTGGATGCTGTTTATGAGAGTGAGTTTACATGAACGTGAAGAAGCAGTTTTGAACATTTGAGTTTGATTGAGACTGAATTTTTGGTCTTTTTTTCTATTTTGTTCTGCCATTGTTGCAACATTGATGTGTTAATTTTTTACTCAACATTGATGTGTGACAACTTTTACTCAAGTCTTCTTGAAGTGACTCGGAGTTGGTGACTTGCAACTTGTAACATTATTTTTACAACAGGGTCTCCATACTTTTACTCAAATATGATTTTCAGGTACTCCTTTCAGGTACAGTTTACACCTCTGCCGGATTGGTAAGTACCATAACTGAAGTCTCTTTAACATCCCATTTTTTGGTAAGTCAAAGAAAAAAAAAAAGTAAATATATCAAAAACACGACTGCATAAAAGTGCCACATTCCAGGCAATTTTCACAAACATCTCCTGCTCTTATTCCAGACAGCGGACACTTTGAGTACAATGCTTGTTTGCGGTCTGGATATTTTTTACCATTCCAGCGAGCGCTTTTTGGCTCCAGCCTCTAAGAGTTCTTGGTTTAGCTCTGGTCAAGATTCTGTTCAGTCTTTGTTCTTTTGTCTACTTTTGCCAATACACACAAAACATCCATAACTCACTTCGCAAAGCCCTTGAGAGAAGAGACGCCCTGGCGGCTTCGAACTCTTTCATAGAGAACTAGAGCGAGTAGAGAGTCTCGCTCTCCTTCGATCCTCTCCTTCCATCTAATGAAGAAAAAAAAAGGTTCATCTCCTTTGCTCCCCATCTTATCTTTCCATCTCTCATCTAATATTCCTTTTATCTCAGCGTAATGAAATTGTGATTCAGAGCATGCCCACCTCGCCCCCCTCTCGTAGCTCTCGCACTGTCCATCAAAGGCAGAAGGGAGAGGTTATCGACTACGCTCTCGCCTCGCACTCCGAAGCCTTCAATTTAATAGAGGAGTAGAAACAGACTCCCAGTCTATCTTTAACAAAGCATCGCGCTGTTTTCTAACCCTGATGAGATCCGCCTAGCTCCTGTGGGGTTCCCGGGGGTCCCCGATGTGCCTGGCGTATTCAAAGAGTGTCAGCCCCCATTACCCGCCTCGGAGACAGACAACTAATAACTCCAGATCAGCCCGGCGGACCGAATTTAAAACCGCTCACTCAATTTGACGCCTGGTTTCTCTCGCCTTGATTCGTTCTCGTGTTTAGATCAAAACGACGTGCATTTTGTCAAGCGAAAAGGGCCGAGATGGGGTGTTCGCCAGACGTCAGCGGACTTTGGCGAAAAACTCAAGTGATTTGCATGTAAATCAAACTGCCAAAGATGGTTCATGTACGCGGCAGCAAGGCAGCCCAGAAGTCAAACCCGCTTTAATTATTCGCAGGGTGTGTCGAAACAAAAAAATTGTAATAAAAATCTAAATGTAATTCACTCTGCATGTGTCATTGAATCCAAATCCAGAATGCAGCTGTCCGTAAAGAAAATCTGGTCTAGACAGATCCAAGGCCGCATACAGTACTGCACACAGTACGATCCATAGTCGCAAATCATCAGAGAGCGGAAGTGGATATCAGACGTCTCACATGACGTTTTAAAGCATCTAGGGTGAAGAAGGACAAGGAGATGATGCGCTACAACATGATACAGTCAATAAATCACTTTGACAAGAGCACTTTCCGTTCATTTTAATCCCATCATCTAGTGAAGCGAGCCGCTAATGTTGTGTATCAGGGTGTTGTAAAAAGTGTGTCAGACAGGAATAAGGTGGATATGTAAGGGTGAACTCACTCTAGGCGGACTGTGCTTGGGTTCGATTCTGAATCCAAATGAGTCACAATGAGTCATTAACATTCATTATTATGGCGCAGTGGATTCAAGACAAAGTGGAAGAGCAGCGATTTCACTGAACCAATGCATTCTGTCGCTCTGGTTGGTTTGTGGCTTATAATTCTAAATGGTTTAATCTGTGGAGCTCCACAGCCTCGCAAAATCGCTTGTTTAATAGATCGATCACTTTTGTTGAACAAAAATGTGCTGGTCTTGTGAAGAGACTAGGGCATTTTCCCGTTTTGGAGCACCTGAAACGTGATGTCACGGCACCTGATTTGCACACATCGCACTCACACTACAAGCTAACCGCGTTTACCTAGTGTAAGAGTGTGTGTACGTGTGTGTACACTGTATTTTTTTTTATATAAAAAAAAAAAAACGTAATTTATTTATACACCATTTGAGAACCTCAAGGTCACCTATTAGTTACTCAGCAGAATAATGGCAGCAAGACGTTAACTCACATCCGGGCTCCACCACTACATGCATCACATACCACCCACACACACACCAATTGTCTGCGTCGTTTGTCCAATCAAAATTCACCTGTACGCATGTTTTAAGGCTGTGTGAATACACAAAACACAAAAAGGCCCGGTCAACCTCAAACCCAAACCAGGAAGCCTAACATTACAATTATAATATGAAATATTACATTTGGAATCATTGAATGGGTAAAAAAAAATTCAGAAAAATCTTATTCTGCTCTTTATGTTTTGTCTATAATATCTAGGTAAACCCTGGAAGACATGGAATCTGGATACAGGAAACTGGGAACTGGATTGGTGAAGGATGATGTAGACGTGTCCACGTTTGCTGTCACTCTGCCAGACCACCGTCTGTGCCAGTGTCCCGACTGCCTTTAATGAGGAGATTAGACCTCATGCACTGCTGCAGGACCACAAAAATTGTCCCCAGAACACACGGTGATGCCTTTAATATGGAAAACATTACAGCAGGAAGGTGTCTCCCGTGGAGAACAGGATATCAAGTGCTCAGTGAGAGCCTCAGATGAGCTTCACCCAACGAGGCCCATTTATCTGAGTTCCACTATGCTTGTGTGTGTGCACACAACAGAAGTTCCGCAGGTGTTGCTTGGTCTCTGTTTGTGTGTGACAGAGATTGCCACGCAGGTTCAAACCCCTGGGGTTGCTGTTGGCAGACCTTGAATCAGGCAGTAATGAGCTCGGCTAGTTCAGAGCTCTAAGCTGAGGACAGTGGAGCAGTGGGGAAGCGAGAAACAACCAGTCACATCTTTAAACACTGCCTTTGCCTTCATATCGTGTCTGCTAGCGCTGCGAAACAGAAGACACAACCCGTGTAAACACAAGAAGTGGTAAAGGAGATACACAAACCATCCGTATCTGTGAAGGGAAATGTGTTGGGTCATCATGTGCAAATTTGCAGGAGGTTTTCTCTGAAGAAATGTCTTCCAGTGAGAGAGCGATCGGTGATGATTTACAATTAGAGTTTATTAATGCAAGATAGAATTTGACGAAAAAAATATACGTATATATACTGTATATAGTGGTACATTGGTTCACAGACACAATTGGTGAAATGTCCGCGACCTGAGGCTACTTTCTCCAAAGAGTTCAATGTATATTTGGTTAATCCGTAGAACACAAAAGAACACAAGTACAATAAAACACAACATTTACGTTGAAGTACTATAGTGTGTATACCTGTATATATGCACCCAAAAGTCGCATCTTTTCTCCGCGATCACCATGCAACAACCTGGGAACAGCATAAGAGTGGTCACGCCTCTTATTCATGTACCAAGACGGAGTTCGTGCTGTGATGCGTATTTTTTATGATTTTTTCTGTTTTTGAACTGAACTGGTAATGAACTAAAGTACCACTTTAATTTTTTCTCAACCAAAACGCGATTTAAAACGCATAAACGTACAACTACTGTATAAGATCCTCACATAATAAGATGAAGGAATAGCTGTAAAAGATGTAAAACTGCATAGTAATTAGGAATATGATATTCATGAATTAAAAAAAAAAAAAAACACATGCGAGGTGGACATTATCCAGCTGCTGTGTTAGTTAATGTGTGCGGGGCAGTCGTCCAGCAGCGGAGGACACACGGGAACACAAGGAACCTTGTTGTTCTCAGACGGGCAAAGGTCCATGGAGCTCCATTCACAAACACTCCAGAAAAGATCTGATGAACTAGCTGCGGTTTATACGTTCCAGCTGCCATTCAGCCAAAAAACGCCAGTCAGTCTGAGAGCGATTGTGCCCTCTCTTTCCTTAGGCCTTCATTTTCTCGTCCATCTTCTTGAGAGCCGCGATGAATACCCTCTCTTCTCTTTCCACACGGCCTCTGTGACTCGGCTGGTACAGAGAGGGGCAGCGGATCTTAAATAAAGCCAGTGGAGAGGTGACATGCGTGGCGAAGGGGTAATGGCAGGGGCATTGTGGTTCTGGAACAGGAGGCGTGGAGACCCGGAGCAAAACACTTTAACTCTGAGAGCCGTACACTAAAGAACTCTGTGAAAGAGTCGCGGCCGATGACAGGACAAAACAACAGGACCATAGTCATCAATTTGAAATCAGGCAAAACACAGCTGGAGCCGGAGGGGCCTGCTGGAAGTCAAGGGCTTGGGAATGTCAACGGCTGGGATGGGAGAGCCCAACGTGAAGAGAGGAGGATTGTGGGAGTTGTGATTTACAGACAGGAGGAGGCGAATGATGGGATGGAGTCTTATGCAATGAATGGGAAACCAGTGAAGAGCTTCCAACAAGAAAGTCCTGGAACAGACGCAGAAGATCCACCAGTTTCACTACATGTACCAGGATTTCACAGCTGTTGCGGCTTGTAAATTTCCGCTTGTTTTGCCGGCACTTTTCAACAGAAGTGAAGCCAAATGTCACACAGAGATTCAGTCTGACATAAACGACTGAACGCCTATTGACTCCACGTCAACGGAAAAACAAATGTGGACATGTCTCCTAGGAAGTTATTTTGCTGCTTTTATTCTTCAGAAAGACAAGCATACACATCTGAGAAAAAAAACATGTTAACAAAAAAAAAAATCAAATAATATTTCACATTATCAAATCATTGGTAGGATAAGAGTGGGAAAAGAGCCATTAAAAAAAAAATAAAAAATAAAAAAAAAAAAAAACTTTAGCAGCAATTTGTCACTAAATTATCCCAGGAAACTTGAAATCTAGATTTTGTAGNACCCCTTATTGTTAACAATGATAAAGCCCCTTATTGTTAACAATGATAAAGACATTAATTATGTAAATGTAGGTATGTATTTCTTTGTGTGTACAATCAAACCAAAGTTAATGTTTTTACGTAATCATTTATTTCATTGTGCTCGACAAGGCCGTACTGTGGTCACTTGCGTGTATGGCCTTTATTTGACATAACACCCATCAACAGTCCCCTAACAAGACCAGGGGCCCCGATGTACCAACATAGCCAATTCTGAGGACAGGTTCACTCACTCACTCACACACACACGCACACACACACGCACACACACACACACACTGTTGTGATGACATTCACAGCTGTTCAGTGTCTGTCAGAGAGTCCATACGGCTGTTTTTTGTTCTGTAGCTGGAAACACTAATGGCAGATGCCATATTTCTCTTCCTGGCCCTAAACAGTGCGATCTGGGCCATGTTTCATGTCTATTTAACCCCACAGGAGGCTACTGGATCTCGTGTGGATGACAAACCAGCTAAAATGATTGGTAGCCTTTTCAAATAGGTCAAAGACACAACAATCTGTATTTCTGGGAGAGGAAACATAACTGATTACTGATGAAGAAGATCACATCGTTACAGAATCGAAGGGAGTAATCACAAGAGATAAGAACAGCATTCTTGATTTCTTATTTTAGTTGAAAACAGACCATGACTTCATAACGCAAGGCTTTACAAACATAAATACCACCCAGTATCAAATCAAATGTCGGGCAGTAGAAATGAAAAACAGCGCATGACTTGACCGCGGACATCAGTCACTGTGAAACGGCTTAAGAAGAAGCCGAAATAGCTCAGCTGTGGGAACACGTGATGACGGGGTCACTTAGAATGTCCTTCATGTTCCATATAGGTAAATGCGGGCCATCGACATTCACATCCCTTGATACAATCCATCAACACGCCAGCCTATAAGCATAAATGCCAAAGGAATCCCCCGTGTCTTTCAGAACCATGCCTGATGAAAGCCGGGTCTTCGCTGAGCCATTTGTCCATTTGTAAACAAGGTTTTATTAATAGCCAACTTGTCAAAATATTAGACTGAATGCCACATGGACACTTAAAGACCTTGATCTCGCATCGGGACCACTTGAGTCATCTGGCGGGAGCACGCACACACACACACACACACACACACACACGCACACACACACACACACACACACACGCGGAATTTGGGCAAGGACATCACTCAATAAAATAATAAATACGTACTACCAACAGTGACCTACATCAGTGTGTCTAGCTTATTTTAAGCGAAAAATGCATTATAGATGACAACATGAACAAGAAACCATGCCGTATTTTATAGGAAAACACACAACCGGTGACAAAATCAGGACTCTTACTGAGAGCTTAACTGAGAGCGATCTAGCGGTTTATAAATGTGATAATAATGATCACATGATGATATATGACCACACTATTGTCGTTTTCTGTCTGTTCGGGACGATTTTCATCCGCTGATTGTAGGGCACAAATATCATTAGAGATAAAAGTATGATAAATCACACTGCCCTCCTTATTTGCATATTTTCAACATGGCAATTTATGGAGTAAATTGCTTCATTTTAAAAACAGAATTAGATTCCAGAAGTCAGTGTAGTTCTTGCCTCTCGTTCCACGGCATGAGAAAGTGTTTCTCTGTGGATGAGTGTTTAGATCAACGAGTGTGGGAGGAAAATGTACGAAGTGAACAGTCAAAACAAGGCATTATGAATCAAGATTCAGAAGAAATGACGTGAAATAATGTCACTCTAGTCTAATGCACAGTCAATGTCTAATCACAACACTAAGAACATGTCCTAGAAGAGGAATCAATTGCTTAGATTTATAATACATTTATGAAAGATAAAAGTTGACACTAGTAGAAACAAGGAAAT
>SOMO01000087.1:294707-312490 GCA_028128575.1 Paedocypris carbunculus
TTTGCTTTTCTGGGTCAGTAACAGTAAAGCGGGATTAATTGGATTTTAGTTAACAATGGCTTCCAGATTAATCCATCTGGCCTTTGACCGACATTGAGCACAATTACAAATCGTGAAAATAAAATGAAAGAGCAAAAGACACAGAGACTGTTTCCATACTGGTCTTCAGATAGACGGCAAACATTTGTTCTATTAGAACCTCACTGGGATCTAATTGGGGTCAATGGCATCAACGCTAAAAGTACAGCATGCTAATTATCCACTTAGCATCGTGCAACAAATAAGCAAAGATATAAGAAGATAACACACACACACACACACACAATACCAAAAACATTCACAAGGCTAAATAAAGTCTATCAGACAGGGAATCTGGAACAAAAGTAAGACAAAACACGCATAAATACTCTCAGCCTGTCCCACATTCTTTAAAAAATTCCATCAGGACAGATCCCAACGATCGATAATCTGGGTCTGGGACAAATGTGAACCTGCGGACACCATACATAAATAAATATGAACTCCACGCCCTCCCAAGTCCCATTTCTGTCAAGTCAAAAGACAGAAAACAGACTTAGCTGTGGGGTCAAAGGTCGCCCGAGTCTAAATTAGGGGCTCCCATGTGGATGGAGGGGACAATTACCCTAAATCCTTCAGTGTCTCTCACACTCCCCTGTCAAAGCGCTGCAAACAGTCTAAAAGTGAGAAGACCACCCCTTTCTGGCCTGTCAGATTGTATATAGTTTATAAACAAGGATGGGTGGGGTCAAAGGTGTGGAGGTCAGAGGTCAGAGGGAGAGAAATAAGATGATGGAGAGACTCTAGCTCTCTAGGTGAAGGATAACATTTGAGTTTGGAAGTGGTTTGGGGGAAAACCTGAGAAACACACAACAAAGCATTGTGGGTCTTATTGAGAAGCCTAGCAGATGAAGGTCTGCTCTAAGGAACATAATATGTCCTGAGATGGAGATTGTGAGGGAGCTGATTGTGATGGCTGACACATTCCAGACAAAAGGATTACATTCAATGTGTTTGTCTTCTGTTCCAGCGCTGAATGCACGCTGCCGCTATAAAAGACTCCAGTAAAAAACACCCAATTTAAAGGCCCATGTGCCAACAATCACACGCTTACCATTCGCCAGGAACCAATTTAAAGGGGAGAGCGATTTATATATACCAGCGAATTCCATTAGAATTCAGTAAACGGGGATTGTGGCAATTAGACTCATCCGGAATTGTTGCCATCTACGCAAAGTAAATGTAGAGCCAGTTAAAAACATGCATTAGTCATTTGAAACCATCACACTTTTTTCAATCCCATAACCTTTCAAATGCCTAGCGCTGTAAATTGCATTATTGCCTCAAACAGCTTAGTACAACTAAAAGATTTGAAAAGATAACATTAACAATAATAACAATAATAATAATCACAATAATAATATATATGAACCCCAAATGTATGCTGGCAGCTGTATTTAGTTTTGTATTTAAGATGGATTAAAGATGATTTGGGAAATCATTTGTGTTTTATGAATAACTGCAATATGTGATTGTGTGGTTACGATAGTCATCTTGATTAAAGTAAGAATGCCCATGTAAGCTTCTGATAAAGCAGCAATACTTCTTCAATAAAATGATAAATCAATTTACAGTAATCTAAGTAAAATAACATACTCTTGCATGTATCTGGTTCCTGATATACATGTAATGTTTTCTCAATGGTAAAGAAAAAAATAAAATAAAATAAAATAAAATAAATAAATACATAAATCATGTCATACCAAGCAAACAAACAGAGAGTGATAGGGAGGCTAATAATTTATTATATATATATATTTTTAAGAATTTACAAAACTCTTATTTGTTGAGACATAAATCAATGAAGAAATTTCATAAAACCATTATACTACACCCAGCATTGGTTTAGTATGACTGGCTTTCTTGCAACCCTGCTAAAACATTCCATCAGCCTTTGTCAGTGCTAACAATGAATAAGCTAGCCTGAAGTAGATGTTGTTTTTACTTTATCATATATATAGAGGAAATGTAACCATGTTTGTGGGCCAATCACTGTGAGGGGCCGTCAGCGGCACAGGGAGACTGAAGCATTGCATGATGGATACTCTGCTCCCAGAGGGGTGCGAGTCAGGCTCTGGAAACCAGCCACAAAAACGTCAACACACACACACACACACACACACACACCACAAATACGCACGCATTCGGCTGAATGATTTCCCCACGGGTCTAATCTATCTCACTTTGGTCCACAAGTATGTCTCCAGACAGTTTGCCAGGCAAGAGAGAGGAAGATCTTATTGTAGAAGAGTCTGCATGGGCTCCATGTGAGCGATGTTGACTCTGGACGGCCGATATAAAACCCCTGACTCACTGGAATACATCTGACACGGCGCTGCGAGTGAAGACATGATGCAGAGGTGGATAAATTAGCACCTAGCAATGAAACTCATGGTAGACGCTAAAGCAGGTCCAACTCCATACTGTAAAAACACAGGCAGGCGACCAAGACCCGGCAAGGAAGGGTTGTAGGGTTCGGCCTGGAAGTCAAAAACAAAGCTGTACTGTTTGAGCAGAAATAGGGTGATTATTTTTGAAATATCACTGCCATTTATTACAACTCAGCAGTTGTGTCAGAATGGGCTGTATGCTCTCGCTTGATTCCTGCATGTGTCCTCAAATAAAGCTCCAGGATTTGGAGAGAAATAGTCATATTGCAAATAGATGATGCAATTTGGGAAGACATTGCGTGGGAGAGCTGGTCACACTGTGCAGAATAAAACCATATGTGCAAAGTACGACCGTATGCATGTTTTCTGAAAGAGGACTCAATTTTATATGCTTCTATATGTAATAAAAATGAAAAATAAATAATGAATAAGATAAAAGTTGACACAAGTAGAAAGGAGGAAACACCAAAGAAAAAATGATGACACAAGTTGACAAAGTGGCTTTGAGACACTCGAATCAAGTTGCCAAGTAGACGAGAAGCCATGGAGCTGCAATGAATCCCATACATAGGTGTCGGGGAAAACAATGATAAAAACTAAAGTTGAATATGAGTAAAATAAAGAAATAGAAAAAAAAAAAAAGAGGTGAGAAAAGGTCAAAAAGCTGAAAAGATGAAAATGCCCCAAAAATGACATGACAAAGTGACTTTAGGTATTTAAACGGCTAGCCTATGCATTACTGAGAACGTAAGGACTGAAAACGGCATACGTGACTCTTCAAAATCCATAAACCAAGTCAGTCGTGTGTTCTCGTGTGGCACATTTGACAGTTCAGGTTCCGGCTTTGATCGACAAATCTAATAAATTGGAGCCTATTCAATCCAATCAAACATTCTGAGATCTTTCACGCTAAATCTCTGGGTAACTCTGGTGGTCTATAATAACAGACACAACTAGTTAGGGAGAAAGGTAAAGCCCTGTTGTATTCCAGAGCTGGCAGCAGTTTTCAGGCCAATGCTCCCACGGCGGCGATTAGACAACACCTCATCCAGTGCCACTGCCAGGGATTAGCCAGCGAAGTGATGGAGCGCTGTTATCTCGCCTCACACTGACAAATCAGGTGCGAACACAAACCACCGCTGCAATAGAACAATACACAAAACAAAGCCTGGGAAGAAAATGTCAAGTAGTGAGGATTTACCGCCTGCCTATTAGAGTAAGCTGGAGAGAGCGTATGTATATTTTTTTATTATTCAACAGAATGCAAATGCATAACACAAGTGCATTTGTATAATCATCTGTTGTCTATGTGTTATATTTGCTGTTGGGTTTGTGTGTGTGTGTGTGTACTCATGTACTTATATAACTACACACACAAACACACATCTTTTATCAACTCGAAAAACTTGTCCTTTATCGCTACTGAACAGCCGTCAATCCACTTCACATCCTAGAATCAGAAGCAGTGACATCTGCTCTCCGGAGCACAAAGACAGGACGACCAGGAGATGATCTGCTTAAACAAGCCGACAGCTGAAACAACCTCACTCTCCGAGCAGAAATACCTCTTCCCAGAACAAAGTTGCCATTAAGTATCTTTTCCCCGAGGGCCAGGAAATCTCAACTGCTGGATGAGAGCCCTTAATATTTCAAAACAGTGTCATCTCCACCACAGAAGTGACTGAAGATGAAGAAAGACGGAGCCACCTAACCTTAACAGTAGCTCTATTGTCTGCATTGAGTCCTTGAATGATTTCGACCCCCCATTCCGGCCACATTCCATTTAAAACTCCTAGAATCCTAGAAGAGTCTTATATCTAAGAAAAGTGAGTTTGTGGCTGCAGGAATCAACATCAACCATATGACACATTTGAAACATCACTCATGAACTAAAACATAAACTAGTCTTAACCTCTCAAAAATATCCTACAAATCAAGTTACGTTTGATGCTGTCCCAACACACCCAGAAAGAAAAGTGTCTTGGATCTCTCAGATGATTCATGCTAATTCGGGCTTAGGAGAGTTAAACAGAGCTTTTGCAATGACCACATTTACTCAGCTGTTGTGTTGCATTTATCTTGTCAGGAAAACGGTGATATTAGAGGGGTTGTCGGACCCCTGACGAAATGAAATGCATTGATTCGCCGACAGCCGCGTAAGCGTTTGGGGAGTTTGTGTGTGAAAAGCTATAATAAATACCCTAGTGGAGAGCAGCTAGCCGATAAAAGCCGATACGCCGAGCCCGAGAGCAGAGAGGCGGAACGGCCCAACCAATCTTCTTTACTAATCGCAAGTCAAATCCCCTTGTTTTCACACTGATATGCAATTCATTAGCACGCAAGAATGGACCGAAACTCACTCTTCTCAAGCGATGAGGTCTCATTGATTCACGCTAGGCCAAGCAACTCCAACAGCCAATCAAAACTCATCATCTAATGAAATAAATTAATAACGCCCAAGGTCTGCATGCAGGATCCTTAAGCAAATATCTGTCTAGCAGAGATAAGACACCATAAAATGTGCGGCGGTTTGTGAAAGAAAATTATGGTGGTCCGGAGGACTCGGTATTCTAATGTAGTCCCTCGAGATGAACTCCGCAGGAATCGTTTTCACCTTCCAGTGATCACAGGCCGAACAAGCTGTTATCTCCATCAAAACATTTATTAGGTATGAAAATAGAAATTCAGGGTAATTCATGTAGAAATAATTTTGAGGTAAAAAATGTAACAGACACACACACACACACACACACACACACACACAAATACACAAAGTAACAAATTGTGCAAAGTTCGACCAATAGATAATCTGCATTTTATCCTGAATAAGCAAATACACCTGAAACATCTGAATCCTCGTGTGGAGCTTTGCTTGTCCAGGAAAAACGTCAATGCTAAAGTCCTTTCTACTCCCTCAGATCTGCTGAGAGGAGCCGAGCAGACCACCGGGAGACAGACCACCAATCCATTGATGTTGCATTAGTAAATCAAGGTACAGAAACCTTTACAAGTTCGGAATTTGAAGGCACATTCAACCTGAAGGGCAAGTCTCGATATCAACTTTCTCTACCGCATTGACCCGAAATCCAATAAATACTAGTTTAAAGTGTAGCAGTACTTCTGAAAAGAAGGAAAATCAGAACCTGTTCAGTGATTCATAGTGCAGAACCGTTCCACATCATGGATTTAGCTCAGAACTTTCTATGTTTGCCAATAGCAAACAGAAAACGTGTGCCCAATTGGTGCCATCTCCTCTCCGCAAACACGGCACCCTATCGTCAAAATGCCAGTGTTTGTAAATCAGTGGAATGACCCACCAAACATCGTCCCACAATCAGAGACAATGTTCCTCACATGTTCTAGCTAAAACTATATACAGTAGTGTGTGCATTTATATAAGTGTTTGTGTGTGAGTATGTGTATGGTATATAATGGCACATACCTAAACATGATTTTTTGCTATAAACATGTATGTTATACCAATTCATGTGTCCACGTGTGGAGAACTTTTTTTCATTACATATTGGTAGAAATGAATTGTTTTGCACAGAACTACAAGAACAAAAACACAATCTCAACGCCAGTTTAGTAAAAATATCGACTTTGACTTTCTTGTCCATTTCGCAAAGCCCGTCTTTACACTAATATTTATATCCCATCAGCCGGCTATGGGGTCGGGCATTAAAACACTTCAGGGTGCTGAGATTAGCTGGTGTGCGAGAGACTGAGGATGATGAGTTGTCTGGGATATTTCTCAGCTGGCAAAGACCACAAAGGCTCGCCGAACACAGACAGACACACGCTGAAACACACACACACACACACACACACACACACACACACACACAAACACATGCCGGACTGTTCTGAGAGTTGCCAGCTGTCTGACAGGCTTTCATCAGACTACAAACCACCTGTCTTCTTATCTCCCCCCCGCAAGCTTCTTCCATTTAAGTCTTTCTTCTCTCACACTCACACACAGAAATTAATGTTTTCCAACTTACTCAAAAATGGCTTCCGAACATTCCACTTTTTAGACTTTGCAATGGCCTGCATTAAAGTTCACAGTTCTGCCATTGTCACTGGCACTTACATGGAAAAGATGAACTGAATTAGGCTTTCTGCTACATCAGTGCAAAAATGAAAATTTAAAACAAAGAAAGCTAGAGGCTATTGTTTGGTAGTGGCTTGAAGATTGGTTGGGAGTCATTTGAAGAGTAAATTTTGATGTGAGCGAGAGAGAAAAAATGAGACTGAGAGAGAGCGCTAGAGAGAGAAAGACTGAGAAAGTGATTTACGGTGTTTACAGTTGACCATCACTTTTTCATGTAATTTGTGTATTTAAAATGTTGCAAACATGTATTTATAATAGATTATATTATATTGTACTGTACTATATTATATCGTATTGTATAGTATTGTACGCACATATACACATTAATGAGGTTTGTCTAAACATCCAACTGGAAATTTGACATGATTTGCTTTTCTTTTTTGATTGCCTTTGAACCTGATGAAAAGTGGTTTCTGAGTAAAATCCCACATCTAAGGGGTGTGGGTTTATTTAGACGTCTTTTGCACACAAGCATTCAGGTGGGCCGGACAGCCTAATGGCAGTTGTGGTTTGGGATCACGGAGGGTGACGGGGAGGTCATGCCCCTTGTTGACCCTGACGTTACCAAAAGATAAGAAATGACCAATCAGGGGTCTGCCGAAGGGGTCAAGGCTAGGCGCTTCGCATCGCCTCATTTTTCTTTCTCACATCATCCACTGTTTGCCTCCGTGTCAATGAAGCATTCTGCGCAGACAGGGTGAGATTTCCCAGGCTACGGCGAAAGCGCCAGCCTGGAAGGATGCAAACAGTGTCGGAATACCTCCAAGATGGGAATCACTGACTTGGAAGTTTCCAGGAATGACTGAGAAGTCAGAGTCAGCGGGTTCCAAACGGTGTCTGTTGCTGATGCGAGTGCTGACAGAGGTCAAAGGGCAAGCGAGTCTAGAGATGTGTGCCGGGCCGCTCAGACGGCTGTGCTAAATGTGCCGTGAACGGCACCCGGTGCCGGCCGGCCAAGTCATAAACCCGAGATGTGCAGTTTCCAGGTAACAGGGGCATAAAGAGTGAGTGACAGGTCAAGTTAATGGGCCGCAGCTCCTCTGAGAAAACATACAGATATTTGCACACTAAATGCTCTAGACTGATGCTCCGGCCAGCTGTCGATGATGGGGAGGAGAGGATGGGGAGCTCATCGGAAGCAACTTTCCAATGAAAGTCAGCACATTTTGAGGAAATGTGGGACACTGGAGATAAAAATAGCACGGGGTCGCGGCCTAACTGGCAACACAAAGTGTACAATGTATCAAGCAGCCAAGCACAGACATCAAAAATGGGGAAAAAAATTGATAATACATATGTGAAAAGACATTGGAAGTTTATGGCAAGTTGAATTAGAAATAAGAGAGATGAACACTAATTATTACAGGTCATTATAGTGTCATTATAACAGCAAAAGAAGAAAAAATAAAACCAGTTAAGAAGCTTTAGAAAAGTGGTTTTACTTTTATAGCCTTAAATCCGTCCTATTAAGTAGAAATATAGCAAACTATTACCTTTCAGAATTATTAATCACACACTATTTGGTCTTGAGCAGGACAGTTTTCTTAATAGTTAAATAACCAAAATGAACACTAACAGTATAATGGTGTGCACTGATAACAACACAGAAATGGGGACAGAGAAGCTGTCTGTTTCAGTTTTCTAGTCCACTTTAAATTACTTACATGTGTAGACTATAATGTGCACCACTAATGTAGCCTAATGTAAGCATGATTATTTTTAAATATTTTTTTTTGTAGTTTGCGTGCACCTTATCATCCAAAACATATGGTAGTATTACTTGGTAGAAAGTTTTAGTTCTCACAAATCATACGGATTGAAAGTATTAGCAGCCCTCAAGTCATTTGAAGCGTGGTTAGCGATCAATGACAGGAGTTTACAGGGAGCGAGCGCATTAAACATGCTAAACGTGCGCTTACTCGATCCTGCTCACATTTCCCTCTCTGAACTCGCGCTCGGATATCAGTCGACTTCAATCCACTGAGGTGGACACAAATTCACCCGCCACTTCTAAGCCGTGGGGGTTGTCTGATTGAATTCCCTTCACCCGAGTCCAACTGCGATTAACTTATCCCTCTTCGGCCGGACGTCCTTCCACGCTGCCCCAGTGCATCTCTGTCAGACAATCAATAAGCTATTATGGCTCTGAAACAGCAGGTGAAATTAACTTATAACCGTACCTGCAGACTCGGCACTCTGCTAATCCTGTTGGAAAGGCTCTAATGAGGGGCACACACACACACACACACTTGGGGAAGCGTCCTTGAGCACACCTGCACTGTTCAGTGGAGGACAGGGAGGAACTCCAAATATTATTACACTTCCCATCGGTGTTTGCACATACTTCTGCCCCCGAATTCACACAGGATCACTGCACTTGCTGCCACTGAAAAAACAGTGTGAAAACACCCGGGAAAAGCTCCAGAAATAGAATCAATTGCTAATGATTATTCTTTTTGTCTTCTTTGATTTTTCCTGACAATAGCAGCGCTGCATTAGAAGAATGTCTATTTCTTTGTTCAAACTGACTGTGCATATTTTAAAAGACAACTGACGTATGAATAACTAAGCAGTAATATCAACAGAAAACACACACACACACACACACACACACACACACAAATGTATTTTTACACTAATTATCAAGAAAGTTTGACGTTATTTGTTTTAGTTTTTTTTACATTAATTATTACTATTAATAAACATCCTAAATTAGACAATGCTAGAAATATAGCTAGAAATTTGTCTACTCGTCTATCTGTCTGTCTGCATGTTTGTCTTTCTGTCTGCTTGTCTGTCCATCTTTCGAGCTTTCTCCCTGCACCCAGCATATCTGTCAGTCTGTCTGTCCGTCTGCATGTTGTTCTGTATGTTTGTCTGTCTGTCAGTTTTTCTATCTGTCTGGTTGCATGTCTGTCTGTCTGTCTCTCTAATTTGTCAATCTGCTTGCATGTCTGTCTGTCTGTCTGTCTTTCGATCTGTCTGTCTGTCTGCATGCATGTCAGTCTGTCTACATGTATGTCTATCTGTTAGTCTGTCTGCTAGTATGTCAGTCTGTATTTCTGTCTGCATGTTTTCCTGCTTGCATGTATGAGTGCATATATGTCTGTCTTTACATCTGTCTGTCTGTATGCATGTCAGTTTGTCTACCTGTATGTCCATCAGACTGTTAGTCTGTCTGCTAGCAAGTCTGTCTGTCGTTCAATCTGACTGTCTGTCTGCACGTATACCTGCCCATCCGACAGTCAGTCTGTCCGTCTGTCTGTTTATCTGCATTTATATTCGCCAATCAGTCGGTCAGTCAGTCTGTCTGTCTGTCTGCATGTATGTCAGTCGGTATTTCTATCATTCTGTCTATTGTGGCCACACACACAATGTCTAAGATCAAACGCACTAAGCAGCAGATTTCAAGCACTGTTGACTTAAATACGGCCTGTGTGTGTTTCCTGGTCTCATAACCTGACACACTGACCCTGGAATCATGGCGGTCACCCGATCCACAGGGGCTCTTCACAGTCACCCCAGGCCAGTCCAGGGTAGCCTTCTCAAAGCTTCTTTTCAGCCTGCTCCCTCTCTCTCTCTCTCTCTTCTTTATCCCGCTTCTATTCAATCATTCCATCGGCGTTCTTTGTGTCTGTTTCAGTGTGATGGCGCGGTGTGGGGTTACGTCGGAATGTTACAGTTTCGCAGCCACACCCGGCACAGAAGGAAAGGGCAGACGCACAAAGACGCCCGCTGTGAGCGATTCTGGCATTTTCAGTCTTGTGGCTACATCTGTTTTGACAGCAATTTGACAATTCCTTCCCTTCCACGGAACACAGCGGTGAGAACTCTTTTCAAAACACAGAAACGCAGAGTCGGGAAGCATGAAACGGCTTCACAGCTGTAAAAGTGCATCGGGAAACCTGTAATTCAGCATTTCTCCTCCAGAAAATACCATTCATCTGCCGTTCAAACTGGCGGTTTTACGTGACATTTAGTGCGGGGCTCGGAATAGTCCGGCAAAAATTCGAACACAGTGTGAATTTGAAATCTGGTTTAGTCGCAGTTAAGCAGCTCCAGGTTCATCAGCTGGTTTGGGATGATGCTGGAGTGAACTTGCTTTTGACAAAAGCAACCCTAATCTGATTTATACTCTTGGAAACAGGTTCCAAGGTCATGTGGTGCCATGTTGTAATGTCCTTTCCAGAAGGATTAGCACCATAGCTGAAGTGCCTGAACGAGCGCCGAGCTAAGCCCAGAGCATCTCTTGTCTGCCAGATCTCTATCAGAGGCCGGAGTTCAAGCTGACCTCGCCACGAAACCCATCGCGTCTACGTGTGAACCGAGTGTGTCTGTCCCTGTCTAAACATTTGCGACTTCTCTGTTTGTCTCGCACTCTCTCTGTGTCAGTCTGGCTTTCTTTAGCACCACGACTTGTCATGACAAAAAAAGAAGCCCCCTTAAACAGTTCAACTAGTTGCCAGTCACTAATTGAAACAAGGGCAAAGTGAAATAAGTCACCGTCTTGCAATTTAAACACATATGGCCCATTTCTTTTGTCTTATTTAAATGTATTTGTCATAAAACAGCTATCAAAATATGTTTGTGTACAAAAAACAATGTTAATTTAACAAAATTATATGTATAGATGGAAAAACTGTAGCTTAAGTAATTAAAAATTCAAATATCAGTTGTTTGCTATACACTGTATTTTTACCTATAAGACACCTAAAAAAAAGTGGTTTTATATATTTATTTNCCAGCCAATCACGGAGCAGTAAAAACAGCCACTTTTATTTTTTATTTAAAGCATTCCAGGTGAAACCCAATGGTTAAAACATGACACACTACAGCAAGCGAGAGCGGGCTAGATGCACAAAAAAGCAAGATTTTAGTCAAGTTACGTCTGAGTTGCATCACTTAGTCTGGAACTTTGCCACCAAGAAGCAACAAACTGCAGCTAAAATATGTATGTGACACGTGTAGAAATTCTGCATTTTTTAAACGGAAGAAAGTGTTGCCACAAATCACCGATATTTCTCATCATCTCAATGTATTAATCCTTTCTGGACAGCACCAGTTGATTGAAAGCCTTCAAGCTAAAGCTTAGCAGTAAGTTTAGCAGAGCAGGACGGAGTCAAATATGTCGACGAAACTTATGAAAAAATACACTTTCCTCTCAATCCCAAAGGCCACGGGAGACTCTCAAATCAAAAGTGGGGGATTAAAGACAGCAGCGGGACTAATACTTCAGCCTTCCATTCGAGGAGGAAGATTAGCCTCCGAGACACACTTCCTATCTGGGCCTCCGACCGAGAGAGACTACAATCAGCCGTGTTTATCTCAAATGGAGTTCAGCCAAGAGGAAATCACTCAGAATCACATGGCTCGTATCTACAGGCTCTTGCCTCAGGAGGACCAAATAGTTTTGGCTATGCTAGGTTTATCAGGACGAGCGTAGAAGACCCAGGTGTAGCCGGATAGCTCACTTCTGATAAGTTCAAGTATGAGCGGACTGGGATCCACAATGGCAAGTCATTTTGAATAGCACGCACTGCATACATGTATTCTGCCTAATATCACAAATTAAGATGCTGCTGCTAATCGTATTTGGGCTAATCCACCTGGTTCCAGAGGGATTTGCTTTATATTTGTGGCCTGCGGTCCATGAAATGACCTCAGGAGAAATCCAGCCGAACACTGAAGTGATCCCCACCTGTCTAAAGATGCAGAACATTTCCTGGGATCAAAGCAAGCTTGAGATGCTTGGTCACGGCGGAGAGCCTCTAATTACCACCGACGTGCACATCTACCTACCTGCCCTCCATTTTAAGCAAAGCCCAGATGCCCAAATAAGATCACCATCGACCATCTGTTCAACTAGGTGTGTTCCTTCTCCAAAGGAGCTGTTACAACTCCATGCCTGTTCCCGTCACTCAAATGCAAATAAGCCCCGATATTCAATATCTTCGGTCAACCAACAGTGTGGTTAGCAAAATGAGATGTCATCAATTTAGACAAGCCGTATGCAAAACCATTTTCCAGTGTTGTTGAAGTTGAGAATTGAGTTTAAATCCAATCAAAACTCTCCACTTCGTATCAGGGTATAAAGAAGACAAAAATGATCCCTTGAAGCTTGAAAGTCAGATGATATGCTAAAAACGGCTTGGTGACAGCCCTCTGCCTCTGATCTAAACTAGATTTAAACCAATTACACTCTTGTAGTATCTCCTAGAAGATGCCAAACCTCCACCCAGTGTTCTACTGGAGTCATGACTCAAACTCTGCTTCTTAAAATATATCTTTGGTGAGTGTGTCACACCTAACTAAACCACACAATCCTCTAATGTCTTCAGAATTTTTATTCAGGCATGGTTTACTGAACTCCAATCTAAATCTGATTGGAGATTTACTTAATCCATAGAGTCGCTTCTCTCAAACATAAGTGGTTGGGTAGATCTGGACAGTCCTGCTGGATCACATGATGTGCACAGGCGTCACAGTCCCAACTAAAGGAGAAACATCTGACTTCCAATGGGTTTTTGGTGTAGCCAAACGGAAAATGCACGGCTGGTTTAATAAACCAAACTACGTCTACCCGGGCCAAGTCAGAGCCAGTATCTGGATGTGAAAAGATGCAACCAGGAATAGCCTGCACTTATCTCTATGGTCTTTTTTTCCATTCATCTCCCAAGAGCTTGTCAGTAACTTCCTTCAGAACAGTAATTAAACATCACAGATTAGTTGCCCTTGTAATTTTTGAGCATCTGCAAATAGTCCCCTGATGCTAGAGGAGATACACACCCAAGAGCCAATTAAAGAGCGCTGGTTCACGATGACACAAAATGAAGACTCAAAACCAGATGCACAAGATGAGGAGAACAGGAACTCATTACTCCTACAATTTTGGTTTCCTTTTGGTCGGAACAACACTTGGAATATGACTCAAGAAAACCAATTTTCACCATAAAAAATTGCCAAGAAGGGCTGCTCAGCTTACCACCACAGCTTTTTGTCAAAATATGGCACCTATGAATCTCACAAGTCCTTATTCAAAAAATATCAACATTAATTTAATTTCCTAAATGTCAACGAGAATGGAAAGGGAAGCTGATTTATAAAAAAAGACTCTCCTCTAGGGTAAAAACCCCTGTCCTCTTGCTGTCACGATGCTGCCCTTTTAATAGTTTAATAAAACACAAATATGGAGAGCAAACATTGGAAAGTGCACTGACGCTTGAGAAAAGGCAGCAAGCTTTTCTGCACCGCTATTAAAAATCCGGATGGAAATAGGTTCGTTTGAATATCAAAGACAGCGTGAGCTCACAGATGTAGCAGACGGGAGCGTCCTGGGAGGGAATACTAAAGCAAAGGTGGGGGTGCCACACGACTTCTCAGAGGCAAAGACCAACCACCCCTCCATTCTACAGTCAACTTAATTTAATGTCCACAGTGACGGCCTCTCCTCCTTCATGCCAGAACATATTTCTCATGTCGGACTTCTTGTATTAGTCACTAAACTGATGAGAAAGAACAATTTACAGACCAATACTACAAAATGGGTGAGGTTTCAGAACTACTGTGAAAAAAAAAAATCGTTAGTCAGTGGTGGCCAACCTTTGATAATATCGGGGTCAAACTTGACTTTGCTGCAAACTTTTCTGGCCACAAAAAGTGCAACATTTAAACATGAATAGTTAAAGCATGTCTGGTTGACAAAGTGTGAGAAATAAAAAAAGCAATAACTGTCTGAGTTATTTTATAATCCGTGCTTATTTTATTAGTCTTAAAAGACCACAGTTGTTATTCGGCTTGGGAATGTTTGGGTTGAGATTTGTCACACTGATTCTAAACACAGAACGAAGACGAAGCTCTGTAATAAGAGAACGTGACCCAGATTTTGCTCATCATCACAGTGAAAAATGATTCACACATGTGTGTGCTCGTGGTCTGTCTGTTTGTACGTAAATGCAAAACTACTGTGGTCAATTTCAGTTTTGCCTTTTGCAAATTAGTAAATTAGGTTGGCCATCACTGGTAAATGACAAATTGATAATGATAAAATCAACTCTGAATCTAAAACAATCTTAAATCCCAGAATGTGTTACAATATAAAGTTTTGTTTTCATTATTGGGTTACACCCTAACCAGGGTCACACTGGGTTATCACACTAATCTACATTCCCAGTGTAGCTCAAGAATTTTGCAAACAGACCATAATAAGAGGTTTTCCACATGATGGAGTTATTTGAGAGGTTAATGAAAGACAAACTTGACTTTTCTGCAAGTAGACAAAGTAAACCAAACCATGCACGGACATGTAGCCATAATCCCAAATAATCTGACCTGCTTGACACGACTATCATAATAGAACAGTATCATTAACATGAATGTTAACATGACGCTAACATTCAATGCAACAATTGCACAATTGCAAGTGCTAAAATTTCCATTCCTTTGAGCGTTGTTTGTACAGTAAATTGACACCCGCAACAGACACGTCAGTCATTAATAAAACTATCTGATTCCTGACATTATGCAATCTGTGACCAGAAGCCACCGGAGAACACTGAGCTTGTCTAGAAAAAACCAGCCAGCCTCTTTCACCCAATCTTTCCTTACATTCTTCTCTCGTTCTTTGTTCCACTGCCGGCCTTTATGCTCCAACAAAGCATGACACATGAAGCATTATAAGCCTCGGAGTTTCATGCTAAAAGAATAGCATGGGGAAAAAGGGCCACATTCTGCCTTGGGGATGTACACAGGACATACAGAGCAGAACAAATGCCAGGATTGGCCTGGTTCCCCTCGCAGCGCAGAACCCTGACCTGAAGGTAACAACAAACCCCGCTACGGATCTGCACAATCAACAGTGGCTGGCAAAACATGAAGTGTTGAAAAGGATTCAATTTATAGTCTGTCGGCTTTAGATGATTGTAAAAGCGGGATTATTGAAATAACATTTGCAAAGCGGAAGGCTGTGTGCACTGCTCAAACAGGATTCTGGTCAGAGCGAGCCGGGCAGAACAAATGCATTTTAGGGTCTTAACTTCACCACAAAGGTTTTCTTGGCACTAGTGAGACTGACATTCCCGACGTCGGGCTGAATAACTAGGTGAGTGTTGATATCCGAGAACTGATAGATTCCCTTAGCACCTCTGAAACAGGCTGTCTAGTTTTGGATGGAAACTGGGAGTTTAGGCTGGAATTCTACTACTTTCCTGTCATGGCTTTCCATCATGGTCTCCCGAACAGGGTAATTACACGCATGGCGGCAGGGTTGGGGGTGGGAAGCAGCGAGGGTTTGAGCTTTGCCACTGTGTCATTATGGTCCTGTTTGAACCTTATTCAGAATAAGCAGCATGGAGGCTGCGGCCAAGCTTTTCCTCACACTGGGCCAAGTAAGTCTCTGGCCAAGCCTCTTATTTTTGCTCCTGAACAAAAAAAGCGGCCTCCTGAACAAACATCATACAGTATATCACCCCTTGTGTGTCATACCACACAGCATTTTCTCACTTTTTATTCTCTCTACTCCCATAACTGTCTACTAATCGCCATATAAATAAATTGCCCTATAATTTTGACAGCATGCACAAGGCTGGATGTCTAGAATTACACCCATATAGAAACATGACAGAAACTATGGAACTATTTTTTTGATAGATAGTTAGACCCACGAATGGATGAACAGAGGGAAAGATAGATATGAAGGAGTGGCAGAATGGATGGATGGGTAGTTGGATGGATGGATGGATGGATGGATGGATGAATGGAAGGATGGATGGACGGACGGTGGGTGAATGGGATAGATAGATGGATGGATGGATGGATGGATAAATGGATGGATGGACTGATGGATGAATGAATGGACGGACGGTGAGTGAATGGGATAGATGGATGGATGGATGGATGGATGGATAGATGGATGGATGAATGGATGGATAGAAGGACGGCAGATAGATATACTTGTCCAAGTTTAAGTCAAACTACTGCACAGTTTCTTTTATTAAAAGTGAGCGAACCATTGGCACATCTGACCCCCCTTCAGGTCCAGGCCTGACTCGATTAGATTAGATTACAACAAGAGGCTTGGTGACAGCTTCTAAACACACTTGAAAAGCGGTTGATATCTGAGATCGGTCCTTTCAAACTTAAAGAGGAGCGGTATGTAATGCCTATCAAGTCCCAGGCCGAAGGGAAGGACAGAAACCACAGGATTTTAGTGATCTCCTTAAAGAATTCTGCACCCACAACTGTTCCTTAAAGCTTTCTTTTGCTTTGCTCACAGATCTAATTTTACGAAAACAGGCACAAGACATGCAGGTATGCCTGAAAGAAGCGGCAAATTAAAGCAGCTATCTTATCACTCAATCTTCAGCGAGTAGATCTACTGTTGTTTACAGCTCACGGCCACCTACAGAGACCCATTCTGTTCTCATCGGGCATCTGGCTTGTCTCCTCCATCAGGATCACCATGCAGGACCAGTGGCACAGTCACATCCTGCCCATCTCTGGCGAGATTATCCGACCCACTGAGCCCATTGAGTTTAAAGACCCTGGAGGAAACTGGAAACGGGTTCCTTTCAGCCACCTCGCGCTATGAGCGTTCTCAAATTCAGTCTGAGGCCTTGAGAGCCACAAACACAAAGCTAAATTAGGCCTGGCTCTTGTAGAAGAAGACTGACCATTGTGGGACGGCTCCCGATTTTCAAACAATCCCACAATCGAAGTGGCCGAAGCAAAGAGGCCATTCCAAGGAAAGCCATAAATCACAAGGAACGGAACTTACTTGCTACTTCCAGCGAGGCGTTGTGGCTGACCGCTTCACCCAGGTAGTTCCGTGCCACGCAGACGTAAGAGCCTTCATCCGGTTTGCTGCGACGCCCATGAACGATCCGCAGGAAGAAGAGCGATCCGGTGGGCAGGAGCATGCGGTTTGACCGAGGGTTGTCCCGGTCCGTTTCCACTCGCTCTCCATCCTTGTACCACTCCACGGTGGGGGCAGGTCGCCCTTCTGCCTTGCAGTTTAGAGTCGCGGGTTCACCCTTGGACACAATCAGATCAGATGGGTGTTCTACAATGCGTGGCGCTGAGTCTTCTTGTCTCAGACGGGATCCTAGTGGATGGAAAAAGAAAATGTTTAGAAATGTGTTAATATGGGATGTATTGTGAAGTGACACTGTAAAGATGTGTTGTCTGCTGATTGGTCCAATCTCACA
>SOMO01000087.1:354473-364817 GCA_028128575.1 Paedocypris carbunculus
GAGAGAGAGAGAGATTGAGAATGGTCTTTAAATAATCAAGAAAGAGAGGTAGAAAGTGTAAAATAAAGACAAAAACAGAAAAAGAAAGTGCGAAAAAGGGAGTAAAAGAAGGACCGTTAGTGAGGGGGCTAAAAAGTAAGATGGATAGAATGAGAGTAAGAGAGAGAGAGCATGGATCAGTGTCCGGCCGAGCGAGACATCCCAACAGCGTCCGGAGACGAGAGCTGGCGGCTTCCTCTCAGTGGCAATATGCAAATCCGCTGCTAAATTTCATTTTTCTAATCCCCTTAATCAGAATCGGGGGAATAGGAGCCAGCTGTGAGGAACCTGTGTTAAGATGTAATTAAGCGTCTGATTGAATTTCACTGCATGCCCAAAGAGGGTCCGTGCCAGGGCGGGGAGTGGCCCACTGAGGGTAGCGCGAGGAGACGGATGGAGGGGGATGTTTTACACCACGTTTTGATGAGCTTCTAATGGGTCGGGGGGAAGAACGAGGGGAAGGATGACACCTTTCTGCATAATACTGAAGAAAGAAAGAAGCCCAAAAAGTTAATAATAAATGAATAATTAATACATTTAAAATATGTTTACACATGTATATGAGTGTGTGTGTCTGTGTGTGTCTCTCTCTATCTCTCTCCCAATCTCTCTCTCTCTCTCTCTCTCTCTCTCTCATAATTCCAGATGGAGTGAGATGAGCCGCTGCAGGAGGTGTGGAGAAGTTCGAAGAGCTGTAGGATGTTAAACTTGCTCAGGTGGCGTCGGGACCGAGGAGGGGGGAAGGGATCTGATCCATCACGTTCCTCTTTCATCAATGCCAACTGAGCAGCACCACACCTGTGGCAAACCAGCACGCCGCCACCCGCCGTGACCCCGCAGCGACCCGGCTAACAGGCTGCCACCCGCTCACAGCCGAGCCTCGTGCCACTCCCGAGGGTTATCAGCTGGGACCACCACGGCCCCCTGATTTCAGCAGCTTTAAAGCCCCCCACGTGGAGGGAAGTGACATTCACACTCGGGTGGACGGTGGGCTCCCTCCTGACCCGAGACAAAAGCTGAGACTTCTCATCCTCACACACTTGTTTCCTCCAGCTCTGCCTTTTCTTCTCCGTTCATCTCAAACACTAAGTCTGCTTTGCTAATCTCTGCTCAGAAAGGGAGGATGAAATGAGCAGATGGCTGGTCCGTTCACTGAAAGAGAACGATTGAAAGAGAAAAGCCTCTCTAATGCCGTGTTTAGTCTGAGAACTATAAGTTATCATACAAGATGCCAATTTAAACATCTAATGCCAGTTTTTTTTTTTTTTAATAACAGATTTCTGATCAGTGAATTCAAAAAACACAATCAAACTCTTTCTCACACGCTTGAGGCAAGTTTATGTTCATATTTTGTGTTTACAATGCTGATTACATTCTTGTATACAATCTGTAAGTTATAGAATTTTTTAATGTAGTATGCTATCCTATTATTAAATATGTATAGTTTTGCACAATGTTAAAAAAGTGTATTCAACTTTTTGTCCTGCAGGAATAATAAAGGCTTTTGTGTTGTATATTATTTTATACTCACACGTACGGACTCGAGATATCTTCTATCTGACAGCAAGACTACAAACAGCAGAGCGTCACGTCTGCTCAGCTTCTCAGCAGATGTGAAAGTGGCATTGATTTTCCTCAATTGTGTTTGCTCTGTGTTCACCTATTAGATATAGATTCCAGACAACGGCCATCTCGACACTTCTTAAAGCGACGTGCCTTCGATAAAACCGTCTCTGTGTTTTTCAATAAAGCTCTTGTCAGAATCAGCCTGAGCGAGTCTCCATAAAGTCCTTCAATAAGGCCCAAACACTACAAATCAGAGTCACACTAAAACAAGATAAATGATAGTGAGCCTGGTTTAAAGCACTGATGAAAAAAATTGAACTTTGCAAATGTGGTTCTAAAAACAGTATTTACACATTTTGTGAAGACAAAGATAAAGTGGGTAAAGAGAGACTAACAAACAGTCAGAGAGAGAGAGACGGACAATTAGTCAAAAAGGTGGATGAAAAGACAGACAGACATTTAAAAACATGGATAGAAATAGACGGACAGGCAGACAAAAAATGAGAAAAGAGATAAAACTGTTGAAATGACAAACAGGGAGACCATGAGATAAACGATTTAAGAAATTCATTCAAGTGGAGGGAGGGGTGGCTGGATGGATGGATGAATGAATGAAATGATGGATGGATAGATGGATGTACAGATGGTAAATAGAAAGATGGATGAATNAATGAATGAATAGAAAGAGAAAGCCACCAAAAACAGTTTGGAATTCTCAAACAGTAATTTTTACTCTGAAAAGTTTTCTCAGACCTTCTCTTGAGAACACGAAATCCACTGGAGAAATTTTCATGGAAAGGTTTAAGTCCAGAAATTCATCAAGCGGTGAAGCTTAATCCAGCAGCGTGAGGGGTGACTCCAAATAGGTTTTATGGCCATTGTATTATCTAAGCTGCAAAATGTCATTGGAGACGCAGAATCTCCATTTGCTGGCATATTCTGTTAAGGTCAAAGCTTTTTAAATGGATTCTTTGACATCAGCTGCTGAGCTACTGCCTTAGATACGACAGTAATGGAAAAAAAAAGACGCCTCACACGAGTGGCTTGAGGAGCCATTTTAATAATCGGATTGGATGTTGAAAGTGTCACTGCGTCCCTGTTGCAAACAGAATAAACTGCGCTCACATGTTACACGGGAAACAGTCTTTAAGGCCAATTCCACTGATGAATGGAGCCGTTCTCGGCCCAGAAGACATTTGCTGCAGAGTTATTGGACAAGCATGTGTTGTATTTGTGAGAATGATGGCAGCTCTTCTTCCACAGTTTGTTCATTAGACGTCAGAACAAAGACACTGAGCTGGAGAACACCACACTATCTGCTTTGTGAGAAGGCTACAGTACAGAAGCAGATAAGTGTGCTTATCATTATTAATTACTGTCTCTTTCCTGCTTTGCTGTCATTTCAAGAAGATATCTTTTAGTAATCGGTAAACCACACGGCATCGGTAATTTCATCATGCTTTATCTGTTCAAAAGCAGCCAACCGTAATGAAATCTCCCTGACAAAATTGGAGTTTGTGTAAGCAATTCCTTAGCTACTTGTATACTTCAGGTGGAGAGGCAAGTCTCTGCTCTGTCAAATACAAGGCCATCGTCTGAGCGGAAACACTGTGTGTATTGTAGCCGAAAGATAAAAATCCAGCAAACTATTTTACATGCTGTAAATACAATTCTGAAGGAATGTTTCTTAAAGTGTCGAGATTTTGGTCGACTGACAGATATGTGCATGTTACCGACAATGTACTGACATGTGTTCACATTTCCTGTCGCCTGTGGAATGTCTGGATTGAAAAAACTCCACACAATTTGTAAAAACAAAGAAGAACCGAAAAACGAACTGCGGGATACGTTTATTCTGAAAACCTATGAGTCAGCAGCATCGTTACTTTCTAGACCGGTTATCTTAATCCTGAATGTTGTTCAAACTCACACTACTCCCGCACTGACATTTAGTTATCAAAGTTTGCTGAATGTACTGGAATGTGTCTTTTTTTTAATACTATTTAATAATTTCATTGATCCAGTGGGAATTAGCTCATTCCACACTCTGCAAAGGTGTGTTATTCACCGCTCATGGATTGCATGATGTGACTAGGAAATGTGTGAAATCAGATGCATTTCATGCTTCGACTCCCTTGTTTTTCCACAGTTTCAGGCATTGTAAATGTTGCCTAGGCATTCTACACAACACCTGATTCCGCGCAAATCCTAGTACATTTTTATAACAAATAAGAAGCTCTTTTTTAAACACTCTTGCACATACACACACATTTGCCTTGATGATTGGATGACAGACAGACAGATAATAGATAGATAGATAGATAGATAGATAGATAGATAGATAGATAGATAGATAGATAGATAGATAGATAGATAGATAGATAGATAGATAGATAGATTATAGATATATTAATTTGTAAGGATCAAGCAAAAAACAAACTTATTCTGTCATAATAGGCGGAGTCAAGTGAACCCCGACATTGCTCGCAAAGTCCCCTGTTCCATTTTCCATTTTAATGAAAATAAAAGTTTCCTTATCATAAAATTCAGTTTTTCTGCACATTTGAATATACATTAATAATGACCGTTCTTCCTAAACTGCTGCACAAAAAAGGAACATTACAATTTGAAAAGTGCAAATACAATGTAAAAGCAATTAGACCCGTGCATTTAAACAGAAAGGCGCAGCATATGGCGGCGGGAATCAGGCTCTTTGTGGGCAAGTCGGCAGACACGTTTTTATCTTAAAAGATTCAAAATGCACAGCAGTTTTCCCTTTAGCAAAAAAAACTGACGCCGCGCTGGACGAAAGTCCCTCAGCACATGAACGTTTCAATTACTTCGACTTTCAGACCATCTGCACAACCAGACGTGATGCTCTTAAAAGAATATTCAGTGAATTCTATACCACTATTATTGGTTTTTGAGGTAGAATCAGCCATAAAGGAACAATCCACATATCACGCTGAAGGAATGTCTTCACAGCACCAGTTCAATTACCGCTATTACTTTCTCCACTCTCAATTATCGACCTCCTCTGGCTAATAAACATCAGATATTGTGCAACATGAGAGGACACTAGGGACGGTGGGTCATATAGTAAATAAAGACAAGCATTGGCGTGTTTTCTTATGGGAGACAATATGGCCGGGCAGATATTAGCAGTGGAAAGCCTGACCTCATTAAGGTGAGTCTCGTGGCATATTAGTGGCAGGAAGAGACGACATAGAATTAATCTTCACGCTTGTGCATTCATCACACTCGTTGCAGACGACCTAATGACACTTTTATCATAAGTCTTTATTGCCGTTCCCAATCCTAAACTGGAAATTATGTAAATGCCGTGGCATCCTACACTCTGTTTGCTCAAGCGTGAATCCAATTCATCTCGGCGAACTCATTAATAAATCGCTCGGATATGGTTGGGGTAAACTGGATGCATCCGAGAAAACCTTTTTTTATCTTAGGGTACTAATTTGTGTGTCTTTTTTTTATCACGGCGGAAAAACACTGAGTTTTTTTACGCAACCCTGGGATAAAAATCACAGGGCAGCGTTTGTCCAACACAATTACAGGGTTACGGTTGAGCTGAAGCTTCATCACGGCTCCAGTCGCTCATCACCTGATTTTACCATTGTACTTCACAGCTTGCTGAATACGCTTTTATTTTCGTATTGAAAAGATTGATGGAGTTGGACATCCATATTTATAGCTGATTTCGTCCTTCGCGTTCTCAGAATACTGATTCTATCTGTCGTTTTGAGAGTGTGAATCTATCTGAACAGGTACGAGGTCACAAACACTCTTTATGATAATTCCGTGCAGTTTTGCATTCACATGCCTGATCCACAGAAAACCATCTTCTGTTTTATTTTCTTCTTCTACTTTACGCAAAATGTGTCACTACTTTTTACCTTTCACTGCTAACTCGTTGAGCATTTATTACTCTTTATAAACATGTTTTTTTACACTTCATATTTTTTATCAATTTTTAGTTTTACCAATTTCCATGTCTCATTTATTTGTCTCATTCTATTTCTGAATCCTTTCTTTCTAATCAGACATCATTTCCATTTTTTGTATTATGTTTTTCTTTTACATTATTTTTTTTTTTTTTTAAACCCTCTTCTCCACTCTTTATGTCTTTATAAATAACCGTTGTTCTTCTATCTAACAATTATTTATAAACTTTTCCATATTGCTGCTTGCATTTGAACCCTCAAGGTCATTGCAGATTCCATTACATTTAATTTATTGCGCAAAAAACCAGTCAAGCATTTAAAAAATTTCTCAGGTCAGTAGATTAGAATGAAACACACTGGAGAGGAAAAAAAAATTTTGGTTGTTTCAGTCTCCATAAATAAAAGCTGACTTTATAAACTAAACACTTTTTGAAGGCCATTTAGATAGCAGCCTTGTCCTTGGCTAAAGGGCCGTGGAAAAGAAAACAAAACCTGCCCCTGGTTCAGGAGGAAACACACAACATCTGTCCACACTGGCTCATCTGGACAGACGTCCGACATCAAACTTGCTGTCCTTTGTTTGTCTGGTCAATGCTGAGTTCACCAAACAAATTCTGGCCAGGAGGACAAGCGGGGGGGTTGTTTGCCATGCTTCCAGATGGGGGAGATGGTCCGGCAGTAAGAGAGAGGCAAAGCGAGGAAGATAGAGACGGGAGGGAAAAGGGCAATTGGACTACGGGTGATAAAAAGTACTGAGTAAGCATGTCGGCCTGGCTGCGGAAGAGGGGGATTTATCACACGGTGGGATTTTATGTCCATGGATGAAGCCCATGTGCAAGAACTGCACCCTTCATGCTCCATGTATCATGTGTACTGTGACCCATAGAGACTCTGTGTAATGATTCTATATAAGAGTCTCTCTCTCTCTCAATATATATATTTTTTTGCTCTCCCGCTCTTTCTCCNCTCTCTCTCTCTCTCTCTCTCTCTCTCTCTCTCTCTCTCTCTCTCTCTCTCTCTCTCTCTCTCTCTCTCTCTCTCTCTCTCGAATTTGACTTATATAATCTGTCTTTATGCATATTATTTATGTATGTGGATATGGATGTGGACATATGGAGAGACAAAAACATATTTTTTATATATGTATATTATTTAGCTTTAAAAGTGTATCATAAATGAAAGCTTAAATTAATAGTATGTTAAATATACTGTATTAATATTTAATATTATATTTAAATATTAAATGTATTAATTTACATAGGTAAGCATACTATGTTAATGTACTTTTATGACACACACACACACAAACGTATTTGCAGGTTCTCTCTCAATCTACAAAGACATGGAAAGGAACACACTTACTGTGAATAAGTCGCTTGTGTGTGACCAGCAGGTTTCAAGCAGAAAAATGATAAAAATAGTATGATTTATGTGTCTCCCTGAAAAAAAACGTTTGGCCCCAGTTTGCTCCCCATCAATATAACGGAAGGAAAACTCAAAGTCACTGATGTGGCCTATTTTCTCCATCCCTCGCCCGTGCGATTTGTCTCTTTCTCCATTTTTATTTCTCCTAATCTCTTTCAGTAACACGCATGCACATGCACAATTCAAAACCCACAGGCATTTGCGGGCTCAAGAAACTGCTTCCGCAGAAGGTCAGGAGGTCGAATCCCCCTTTTTTTAGGCAGTAATGGGGCAGCGAGGGAGTGGAGAGCAGCACAGGCCGCTCTCCCCCTGGCTAACTTAATTGGAAGCCCATGACACCAACACGAATGTCTGCTTTACAGAGCGAGGGTCAGGCTGTCGGTGTAAAGCTGAATAATTGACTTCATTTGAAATAGTTGAAGTATTTCCCAGGCCTTTTAAACAAAGGTGATCATTATTTCTGAGCTTGATAAGGTCTTATCAAACTCAGGTATGTTGCCCTTGCCTGGGTTCCTCAACGCTCCAATTCTAAGAAACATTCATTTTTTCTACGTGCTTTCATTGCAGCTCACTTCAAGCATTGCACTTGTCCACAAACTAGCATGATTTGCTGGAACTGTTGCACCACTCAAAGTCTGAGAAGAACAGAAGCAATAAATTGACTCATAATTCACCGGTTGAACCGACAAGTCAATCTTTCTGACTCACTCGCTTTGCGTGCGGTTGGCAGTGACAAGTCAAATACAGAAGGTTTGCGCTAATGTGTGCTAATATACTAAAAGCCTGCAGACCGGGGGATTGTGGATCGTAAATCATCACGTCAGCCGGGTTTGCGTCAGTCCACTGGTCTACGTCAAGCCGTCCATTACAACTTGTGCTATATTTGAACGGGAAACTCATTAACTGAAAACATTAATTACAAGAAATCAGCATAATTAGTCAATTCAGAAGTGACTGAAAAGAATATTACACGCTTAATAAAAGTGAAGCCTAATTTGTCTAAGCCATGGATGTTTTCCAGAAAACAAATCCAGAGTTTTAGTTTATACTGTTATTTTTATTCTTTGATTTGATTTATTATTATAATTTGGTTGGATTTGCATGGATAGTATTGGGCTCTTTATGTTTGACTACGATTTGATGTGAATCACTTTAGAATAAATATGGGTTCTTAAATGCGCATATTTCAAATAAGCATTTTAAAACAGTGTAATGACTGAAATGGCTTGCAATCAATTGAAAAATGAAGACGTAAAGTCCATAAGAGGGCAAAAGGAAAGGTTTGGGTTTTATGGGTTTTATGGAATGAAAGTCTGGTACAGGTTAGTTCGATAAAAATAAACAAATATTTATTAGCAGAACTAAAACTCATTCAACCATCTATTTTCAACCACTTACTTCATTTCTGGATCAATAGAAGATGCAAACACCGCACAGAAAGACCCCGACCGGCTTTAAACTCACATCTCAAGTATCAAATGGTTTCCATTTTTCCATACGGCAATAGTGCTGCCCACTGGCCCACCATGCTCGTCAGTAAAAAACACAATTCCTAGTAAAGTTTAAGAGGTGTACACATCCGTCCCTTTGACAGAAACAGCTTCATCCCGATTAGAATTCTCAGAACAGGGATTCATTACTGGTTACTGATGCAACTGGATGTACAGACGAGTGCGGACAAAGGCCAGTCAGAGACGATCGATCCTGCTTTGTCATCAATTTCACTACTTATTCTGACCCTCAACACTGGGATTATTCTTTTGGGCCGAACCCCAAAGTGGGCCGGTGACTGATGGGAAATCAATAGGAAAGAGTGGGATTCTCTGAATCTCTGTGGGTAGAGAGCCAGAGTCGTAGCAGTGATGCCAGAGATTGCGAGAGAAATGAAGATGTGATAAGAGAGTGATGGAGTGAGAGGCGTGAAAAAGACTTGAGCATCTATTCACACATCAGGGTGTAAATGAAGTGAGTTTCTCACCGGAAAGGAAATTCACAAATGAGATCTTGGCACAAAAACTGTTTCTCCAACACACAATGAAATATCTGTTTCAAGCGCAGATAAATCTATGCATCAGATTTAATCCAATCCGGATTATTCCGCAAGTGTAACTGATCATTTTAATTAACATGTCATCTTTCTGTAGCCCTCTGTGGTTTTTACTTAATTTCTCTTGAGGTATTAAACAAGTCCTTCCTATGAATTCTCCCAAGAAATAACAGATCAGCCAATAACACTGTCCTCTGGGTAAAAACAGCGACTAAACACATTTAAGTGTAAAAATCCACTTGTTTGCAAGAGGAAACACAGACACTCACACACACACACACACACACACACACACACACACACACACACAGACAGCACGGACCCGTGAAGATGACTACAAGTGTCACACTGCTCATGTCTTTGTCCTCCCTCTGGTTATCGATCACAGGGTCTCAAAGGAAGTCCAGGCCATCACAGAATCGTCAGAGAGGAGTAAAAACCAATTAGACAAATAAATAGGAGGCATAAATAAGTAATGCTGGGCTGGAAAACCAGCGATGCCAGCACAGGCTCAGACATGTAACCTTGACTCCTTGACACATGCACTGTCAGCGGTTCCTCGTGAGGGTGAAGATGAGGTGACCTTTACCTCAGAACAGCTGCGGAAACCGACACGTACAAACAAAAACCCGTCTTAAGAGCAGAAAAGCCTGGCACAAGCATGCTGCCAACAGTTGGGTTCCAATTAGTGTGCGTCCGGCTGGTCACGTGACCCGATCTGCATATATGATGGGAATCTATGAAATACGGGAAAGATGAATGGATGGGTGGATGTATGGATGCATAGATGGACAGACAGACAGACAGACAGATAGATAGATAGATAGACAGATAGATAGATAGATTTTATTTATTACGCATATTATTCACGGACATAACACACGTATTTCAACGTCAAAAATGAAAAATAGCATCAGAGATCTCACTACCTTTTCCACACAATGACAGATTAACGTGTTCGCTTGGTTTGTTAGGAAGAGCAGCAGAAACGATCTGCCGATGAGAAACGGACGCTGTGCTGCTATAGAAGTTTTGCTGAATAACACCTGAGTGTGAGTTAACATGGACGACACCAGGCTGACAGCATGATTAATGATCACAAACACAAAAGACTGTAGCTCTTCAGCCGATAAGAGACCCCACCACCACCGCTCCACCTACCCGCAATCCATACTGATCGAACAGTCGCTCTGGCTGAAAGATTTCACTGACCAATCGATGGCCGACCCTCCTACTCTTCCTCTGATCAGAATCCGAAGTCATAGATTTGGATTCAGTGGAGATTTTAAAGACTAGTTTTTAGAC
>SOMO01000087.1:381860-400129 GCA_028128575.1 Paedocypris carbunculus
AAAAAAAAAAGTAATTTCCCCCTTACATGACCAAAAGATATTTTTATCAAAAACAACTTTAACTGTATAATAAACAATTAAGTAATTAACATACTACTATATTAATATTAATGAGATATGAGTAATCGGGTTTAAAAAATGTCTAAATAATTTTCTAAACAAAAAACGTTTTCTTTTTTATTTAACTGGTTAAAAACAAAAAAAAACATGTGTTACACAAATTATTACAATACCTGCAACTCTAAAGGATAAAACATCCCTCCATTCTTGTTTCCTAGTTAACCTTCCAAACCAGATGAACAGTCTCCTTTTGTGTGATTGTAGATAAATATACTTCAAATAAAACTAATAACAAAAAGCCAGATCAGCAAGACACACTTTCGCACTCATGCCAAAGCTTTAAAGAATTTGCTTGGGATATGGTATGGCCAACTAATGCAAACATCTTATTAGTAACAGTCAAGCTGTATCCTGAGCCAAAAATTAAGATCCATCTTCAACAAAAGCCACAGAAGCTTTCTAGTCAACTAGGAGGCAGACAGGTCTGCTCACCGAAGGAACGGACACACTTATCCGTCATCTTGGTCTGTAGGATTGCTGAGAAATTAAAAGATGATTATATCCTGAGGGGGAGAAGAAGACGACTGCGGACCCCCAGCCCGCGAGCTAAATTTGATGAATTAGTCCCAACTGTCTGCCGAGGAGGAGGAGGAGGAGGAGGAGGGAAACATGACAGAGTTAAGAGCCTTCCTCCATCACATCGCTGTTGGAAACTCATTTGACTAAAAGCTCCAGGAACAAGTCAACATTTTATGCCATTTTAAAACTTTTTAAAGTTCCACTGCAAAACATGAATACAAGACTTTTATTTTAAAGCTAAGAAGGTCGTTCAGATTAGATGTCAAGCACAAACTAGAATGTCCAAGCTGTGATTATGCGCTGTTTATTTATTAAGCTCCAAAAAATATTTGCCCTCATACTTTTTAAGGCTTCAAACTTAGCTGAAGAAAAATAATCTGTTTTCTTTCTTGTAAATGCTAAACTACCCAGCATAATGGCAAAAATCCCTTGCACTGGACACAATTCCGCTGCACGGTAATAGAAACTGCGACGGAGAGCAACTTCAACCTCCCAGTGATTTCCACATAAAGCTATTGTACAGCTTCAGAAGACTTTGGATCAAAAGGCTATTTTTAAAGCCTTTCCTTGAGCTATCCAGCATGTGGTTACGACAAAAACCACAAGAAAATCATCATGAGTTTTTCTCTGAAGACAGTCACACTTCAGTCTTCATTTCTGGATCAATCATTGTCTTCAACCCCACAAAAATTCCTCAATCCGTCATTCTTTAGTTCATCAATTCCTCAACACTTTGGTGCAAAACATTTATGAATAACTTTTAATTTAAAGACAATAGAAGGTCAATCAGTGCTTGGTTTGTCGAAAATTTACAAACGTCAATCTAGTTCTGGGCAATTAATCGAAAAGTAACCGAATTGACATTCAGAACTTAAAATCGATGACATTTTTCCAAGTTGATTATTTCAAATACTTAAGCATGGAGTCACGTGACCACACTTCCCGGTGTTATGTTTTCCGCCAACATGTCAAGCAGACGTTTTAAAGGTTTTTTTTTTANGTCAATTCCAAATTATAACCAATGCTTAAGTTATGATTAGGCATTGTTGGTATAATGAGCTCCAGACATGGCATTGTGGGACAAAAAAACCTTCAAAGCTGTGATTTCTGCTGCGGCATTGGTCCAGGCTTATCTTGATGTAGGACACGTGTGCAATCCTTCAGCGCGAGACGGTTTTTCTAGATTATTGCTCAATTCTGCGATGTCTATGCCTCTCAGACAGAAAGTGGGTCTCATTTGGAAGCTGCCTGGGCTCTATTTGCCCGTTCTGATTGGATCTGCAGGAGATGGAACAAAGAACCCAGGGCTTTGTATTGTGTCTCTTTGTGTCCAGATGTCAGAAGTCCAGCTCGGAAACAATAAAGCGTCTGCTGCGCTGACTCCAACAGTCATTATCCCGAGCAAGGATTGCTGCTTTTGCCCTTCTGCAATCATAACTCTAATTAAGAGCGATGCTTTGTAAGCACGGAGGTTGTGTGATGTTAATTATTGGAGTACCACGCTGAAAACACATCCCTAAATGCCACTTGTCATTGTTCTGCAATGGCACTTGTCACCATCCTGCCGTGAAACAGTCGTTCGTCTATAACACGTCTATGGCGTGTTATGATGTCAACCAACATAAATGTCGCATAAAACATACGCTTTCATTTGTGTGTCGCCTCAAACTGACCATCATTGTCAGATTTCATTACGAATACACTAGAAAATGCAAGGAACTAATCATTTGTAAATGCTTTAGGAAAACATTGTTCTCTAATACTTAATTCTTTCTTCTTTGCTCTAGTTCATAATCCTGGAATAAAAAAAAAAATGATTTCTGTTTTTTTATGCATAATAAATGAGCATTTGAATGTCATATGTGAATGCATAAGTTGAGTTTTCAATTCGAAATTTTACATCCTAAATGTCTGAAGGAGCTTTCTTTCTTCTGCTGTCAGATATCTCAACCAGAACAGCTTTCAATTAAACTTTTTTTTAAGAGAAAAACAATGTGTGCAACAATTACGGCGCAATGATTCTTCTGCCTCGTGTGTACAATCATTATTATTTATAGTTTTTTTTTTTTTTTATCATGATTATGTAGCGTAGTCATCTATTTTCTTTTGTGGTTGCTGCTGCAACAGTGTAATTTTCTCATTTAAGAGACTAATAAAGGTTTGGCTATTATTAAAACTAAATACTTTAATGACAAATATGTCAGAACAAAACAAGAAAATACACAAAATAAATTCTAATTAATACTAAACTATAAAATAATTAGCATAGTGCATATTGCAAACCATGTTAGGCAGTTTCTTTCATAAATGAAAGATTATGCAGGAAGAAAAAAAAATTTTTCGAGCAAAAGTCCTTTTTACAACACAAATGCTGCACCGCAATAAAAACTGATACAGAGTCACTTCGAATTTACTGCAATTTTTGCTATTGTACAGCTTCAGCTTTCAGATACGGTGAGGATTCGTCATTTTTCAGCTTGCCGGGTCTTTTTTTAAGCATCAAGCATCTTCATTTTGATACCAACTCCAGTGATTCACCATCATTGTCTGCGACCTCCCGTTTCAGAAAAAAATCCATCACCGTCATCTCCAACACGAGAGATGTGGAAAAACTGTTTTTACTCGGCGTTCCATTTTGCTTGATTGCCAGAGCCGAACACTCATGGCCTGGTGGCAGAGCAGCTTAAGAATCCTGAGGGAAATGTCATCCCCAAAGTCTCTGACAATTAAACATATCGTATGTATGGCGTAATTACCAGTGACGGTCTGATTTGCTAATCTCTCCGAATGAATTCAAAGGATTATTCACAAATGAACACCACTGCTATCAGTATCAGCGAGCGGTATCACAGCAGCTTAATTAAAGCTAATGCGTCAGATATTTAGATTACACCTCCCATAAGCCTTTGCTAATTAGAAAACTAGCGTACAGTTTACCGACATGCGATTCAAAAATTCCACTTTGTACGCAAACAGCCGATTCCCCAAATTTGGCTATGAAAAATGCTGGAAAATCTGATGGTAAAAAATGGTAAAATCGGACGATTCTCTTTAGATCAAGTGTCACATTCTCATCACAAACACCAGAGATAAAGGACAAGGTTGCTTGTCATTCCACTACCTCACATAATCATTCCTGATGAGCAATAACACGGAGAAACACAACAAGCCCAATTTGCATATCCACTTTATAAACAAAGCCGCAATCGCACCTGAACTCCCCGTACTCCGTTTCAAGGGCGACATTAGCTTTCCACTGGTATTCTCCGACGGTATATTGTCATAAATTGGCTTATTAGTTGGAGGTTATTGAGCCAAGATAGTGTGTAACTTACCGCATTTGCGAGGGAAATGAATCACATCTTAATATGCCTTTCAGACTCAGAGATTAATCAGCAGAGACTCGGCGGAGGATGTGACTGCTTTTCTGAGAAGTCCCAGAAAAGTTGGGCTCAAAGCGACCGAAGGGAAAACTAAACCCGCTTTGAAAGAAAGTGGTAAAAATGCAGATTGGCTTTGTGGAATTCCATTACATGCCTTGAATGACAAGCCCCTGAGAGTTAAAATAGAAATCGACGAGCTGAAAATGACTTGCATGACGTTGCCACGTTTGGGTCCCAACAAAAGATCAAGTCAAACCAGATTAGTATGGAAGAAGAGATGGTGGAGCAGAGGTCAAGGATTTTTGAGCCTACTCGTGCACTTTTTGAGATCATTTGCTGTACATAATTCATGTATAGAGCCAGTCCTGGAAGTAAAGACAGAGCTGGTGGCTTCGGCTGAACTCCTGAGGATTGTAGTGGAGATTCCGCGTGACTGTCTGCGAAAAGTATGATTATGCGGAAAGTCCCAACTTGCCATGTTGAAATGAAAATGTAACAATCCACTTTGAATTATTTATTATTATTATTAATTCATTCAGTAAAACCATGGTTCTTCTATGAAATACATAAAAACAATCCCTTGGAAAACATGAAATATTCAAACAATGCACAGACACTGTGAATGTTCAATAAAAGATCTGCTCAACGGAAGAAAGCCGTCAACCATCATTCTGATGAGAAAACTATAATGAAATATTGATTTTTAAAGCCGTTTTATTTTATTTTTTTGGTGAAATGGTTAAAATACTGCATGATGTAATACAGGTATAATGTATAATAGAATTGAATAGAATAAAACTTGTTAAACTATAAATTATCATTTTATTTATTACACATTTGTAAAATTTAAACTTAATTCAAAACCAAATTGGAATTAATACCGAAACTTTGACTGATCATTTTCTACACTATAAAATACACATGTACTACAATAAACTGCATAATTCCAATTCCCTGCATGAACAAGACCTTGAATTACTTGAAAGCAAGGCTTTATCTAGCTGTACACTAAAAAAAAACAGCGTTTTCACCTTAATCCCCAGCACAACCTTTGCACGATCAAACTGCACTGATGCTAAATGAATAAAACAATCAATTTGGAACACGATTAAAAATGCTACGAGAATCAATGCGCCTCGATTTCCTATACTCTAAACACACTGAAAACTGCACAGACCATGTTGTAATGGCTGCTGTTGGTAATATTATTATTATTCAGGTTTGCTGCTGGAAAAAAGCCTGAAACAAAAAAAAGCCAAGAGCATTAAAGATTTTTTTTCAGGTATGAATTTCCTATTTGTTCAGTTTGTATATATGCAATTCATTTATCTCACCTACAGACAAGACCAAAACTAACACATCTATCAAACTATGAAAAGAAATGACCCGTAGTGAAATATAAAGACACTGTATAACCTCTGCCCTCTTCATTTCTCACACCTCTCATCATCTCCCCCGCTCCATCTCCGTGTGTACGTATATAAGATGTGTCCAGAGGCGGGAGTCATGCCTAGTGTCCCTCCAGGTTATTTCTCTTCTGATTTCAATTACAAAAACACAGCAGCCACCCGAATCTTACCAACACCGACCATGCAAACACATACGCAGACTTTTCTGCCTCCCGCCAGCTTGATATAGATGGGCATTGCTCCATGTCGAGACTGAATCTACATTGGGTCATTTCAATAAGTGGCAAGACCCTCAGGCATTGGTCAAGAGCTAGGCTGGAAACTAGTTACCATCCGTCTTAGTTTGACTGTGGCTGGCTGACTCGTGGGCAGACGGATGGAGAGGCGGTGGAGCCAATCTCAGTTGTGTTTGTTATAATACTACATTAAGGGGCCTAATAGAGCGTGTCAGAAAATATTGAAAGCATCACGGGAGGCGGAGGACTCTACTGTGAATGAGGGGATTCTTGGGACAGGGGAGGGGCTTCAAGGGAGATGCTGACCTTGGTGGTTCGAAAAAGGTCAAGGGTGTGGTCACTGAGGGTTGGGGTTTATGAAGGTGGATGCTATATATAATGTAAATAATATAAATAATATAAATGTTGTTAAAATGACACGTAAACGACCTTACAATGTACTAAATCCAAATAAAAGTGCTGATTATTGCTCTTTACAGTGAATAACGTGTAAAAAAAAACAGCACTAAATAACAAATGTAATACATTTTCTAAAGGGAAAAAGGTAATTTTGGGTTGATTATTTATAGTTAAAATTCTACTTATATAACTTTAGTTTTAATTTTATATGACTACTTATAAGTAAAATATGAGTACCACCACCACCTGCGAGGGCCTTAATATCAATAATGTTCAAATATCTGAATAGTTTTGCATTAATAGTCGATCAAATTAAGAAAACTGTTCTTTTATGTAAATGTAAAGAATCAAGACATATGGCAAATAATGTAGCAATTCAGGAATTTACGTTAGGAAGACCACATCAGCCAAAACACAATGGGTGATGGACAATTTTACAGAAACAGTAGACAAGCAGGATGGTCTCACCAACTTGCTTGAGGAGAGACACAATGCAGTGACTGTAAAACCAGCCATTAACAAAAGAAATTGACGTGGCTCTTGAACCGCAGGGCAGTGAATTATGTCTCAGACAGAAAAGCATTCATTATGATGACAAATTTCAAACAGCAAGTGTCGTGTGACGTGCCGTTAATGAAATACACTGACCATATTGGAAGTGTCCCAACTGCCATCAAGTATCTTTGTCCGAAAGCAAAAGATGGATAGAATGACAATCGCACCCACAGTCTTCATCTGACCCTTGACCCCAACCTTTGTTCTCTGAAGCAAACTTGTATGCAAATAACCTAAAAACAATTTCCAGGTCAATCAGTCATGTATGTTGACTATTGACATGCCACATCAATAACCTAAAAACCCATGTTCAGCCGAATGAATACGTGGAGTATACTCGCTCTTCAATTCATCTTCTCTGGATTTTGGTCTGATATATCTCATCAGATATTAGAGGTGAGGTATGAATCTCACCTTTAATGTCATTAATATATTTTGGAATATGAAACTGTATATCTTACAGTTTGTCCTTTATTCTGATCCAACATTTCAAATATAAACATTGAGCAAAACTCTCAAACTCAAATGGCATAAATAAACTGCTATTTGATAAATATTAAAAGCGCCTCAATCAGCAAAAGTTATTTAGTTATTTATCTGCAGTGGCTATTTAGTCATATGTCATTGAATCTCAGTCACGTATTTTATCATTTTCTTTGATTTTTTTGGCACAAATATATGAAGAAAATTACTACAGAAATAGTTCATTAAAATTGCATTTGCCAAAATACTTGTTTCAATAAACAGCTTTAGGATTTAGCTTAACTACTAGTATGTATTGTTAATTGTGTCCGTGCGTGCGTGCGTGTGTGTTTTCTTTTCTTTTTTTATTTATTTGTTATGCAGATTTTTGTTTTCATTTAAAATTCCAATTACGACCATTTTCTTAGGGATTTTGGTTGGATTGTAGACTCTTGAGAACCAAATAAACAACAACAGCTCTACAAAAGCAAATAATGTCTCCGGTCATACTGTTTTTAGCATCACATAAACACATATGATACCAGAAATCCCAAATGGACCAATCAGAACCAAGCATTACCAGGAGATGGAGGAGCGGTAAACCCAAGAGCTACATAAAGTCCTCATCTGGCTGCAGCTTGTGCTTTAAGTATTGCTGACCTTGAGGAAAGTGCCAGTCGAGTGGTTTGGATTTGATGGATGGCTTATCGGTGTGCGCCATACACCTGTCACATCAAACTCTATTGTCTCAAATAAAACTCTGATTCACTGCCACGGCTGTGTTAGCATGTGACCGCTTGTGAGTCTAGTGCGTGAAGTGAGGTGAATGAAAACCGAAATCTAATTTTTTTCTAATTTTAAAAATNAAAATTCATTATGTACTTGATGCTACATATGCTGCCGAAATATTTGTGCCAAGTGTAAAAAAAACAACCTGAAAAAAATTAAAAACAAACATTCAAATAAAGATGTATGTAAAAATAATTAAAGAAAAATGCTATTCTTAGCCAAAAACAAATGTGAAATAATTACTAACTGTGAAAAGGAGACTTATGCCTGTGCGCTGTTTTCAAAGAAAAAAGAACAATGACACTTTAAATGTTCCTTGTGAATTATTTACTGTAGATCTTTGAAGAATGCAGCGTTCTTCCAGTCAAAAGCAAACAGCCGTTCTTGTGTCTTTCTCAGATTCCTTGAAATGCTTCTAAATCACTGCCAAATGTTTCCTCTGAACCCTCATTCCTTGTTTTTATCTGTTCAGTCCAGCACACCAGTAATAACCGTCTTCTCTGTTGCGGGAAACGTTTAGTTTAAAAAAAAATGTAAAATATAAAGTAAATGTTTCTTTTGTATGCTTTTGTTTTCCTAAAAGTTGACTTTGTTTTTTGTTTTAGTTAATATCTTTTTTCTTTAATAGTTGGAGTAATTGCAACTACTACTGACTGTGTAACACCATATTGTACCAAGTAAAGCACATTATCACTCAAAGCCCATCACAAAAAATACGAAAGAATTACTAGCTGAATAAATGATTTGAACAATCCTTTTTTAATCTTCCCGGTTACTGTCAAAAGAGAATTTGTTCTTTACACCGAATTGGCCCAACATTCCCAAACACATGCTGTTTTCTTTTCATTTCTGAATATATTTTTGATCGTTTCTGAATGTTCGGTGTGTACTGTATCTCGGTCAAAATGTATAAAAACTTTTATTGAAATAAAGTTTTTTATTTAAAATATGACCTGCCCTCACTCAAAATCTCAAGACTCTTAGTCTGATAAAAGCATTACAATATATTCATGGAGTTCACCTTTGGCTTATTTAAAACACTTTTTTTGTATTTCTACATCTACAACACACAATCATCCATTGTGACTGTATTATATTTTGAATTAATTACAACACCCTCATTAAACATCTACCAGTTGGCATTATCATTCATTTCTTTCCTTAACAACAAAGTTGTAATTTTTCTTTGAACAACCGCAAAAGGTCGGCAAGAGCATATATGCACTGAAGCAATTATTCTGGTACTGAAGGAGCCACTCATGACCACAAATAAACGTTGGCGAATTCTAAAAGTTGAACAAATGGCATCCACTGAAACCCACTTCAACATTACTATGCACCGCCTGTCCTTGACTGTACAGTTGACTGTGCCAACGCATTATTCCACTACAATAATCTGTCGCCTGGAGGATTTCATCTTTTATGCTAAAACTGACATTTTTCTGCTTTCTGATAGAATGACAGACGCTCGAGGAGGCTCTTTCAATCGGTGCCTGAGAGAAGAGGACCTAGTGAAGTGACCATTTGAGAGAGAAAAAAAGCCCCCATGGTTCCCACCTGTCTCCCCCTCCAGAGACCGAGATGAGAAGCTCTGGCTGCACTTCACATGGGCCACAGGAAAGTCCTGACTTAAAAAGCACATTTAAGAACCAGTGATGATGAAAAATACCCCAATTATCGGCCCTACCCCCCGCTGAGCCCCAAGCTGTTTTTATGGCATTAAAACCTGCTAAATTATGAAACACCAAACTGCCGAGGTCATAGACAGAAAGAAAACGGGGATGTTTCGTTCAAAATCGTTTGTATTTGTAGGTTATCTGAAAAAAAAAAAAAGGTTCATACTGCTGGTTCTTGGTGAGATGACTTTGCAGACCCGTCCCTGACGGTGATGCTGCAGGGCAAGCCAAAGGCTGTGGTGAAATACAAGCAGCTAATGACTAGAACGTCACGGCTTGGAGCTTTCATAAAACCAGACTGAATTTAATTTCAGGAATATTAAAAGCCACTAAAGCTCCTGAAAAGCATTTGTTGATTTAAATTGATTGAATAAAATAATCAGCAATGCTACGGCTACAACATATTATATTCAATTTAAGCTCAATCCATTCTTACAAAACTGCCTAGATTCAAAAATAATATATAAAAATATATTTTGTGTTTTTACCACAATGCTGAGTAAAATCAGGGCAGTTGTGGTCCAGCGTTTTGAGTCCCGGTCCAGTGGGTTCCATAACTGATCTCACATGATCTCCAATGCTTCCCACTGCTCCGGGTTTGAGCGTGTTCACTTCACTGTGTGTGTATGAGTGTCTGTGTGTGTGTGTGGGGGGGTGTTAACCATTCAACTTCACTGATTGGTTAAATGCAGACACAATTTCAATACAGCAATGCCGGTAAAATGCAGGAAAATTGCGGAACGACTTTACTGGTAAATACTGTTCACACAAGTACTAACATTCATGCATTTTACCGGAAAAGAACTATTCACACAGCGATTTAAAAATACCGGTACTTTCGGTGACATCATAAACTTGCGACACACTTTAAACAGCTGCGCCTTCGTAAACATGGATAACGGAGGTAATTGTTTCCTATGTGACGACGACACTAACTGTTCCTGTGGTGTGGTGACAAAAGTCTTCATCCGCCCAAATTATTAGTCGTTCCAGTTGGATACCATTTCCGACTGTGATTTCCAGAAACAGCGAAGAGTGAATATTCTGTGACATCATCAACTGGCGACACCTGGACCTCCGTAAGCGTGAATTGAGAGCTCAAAAAAATGAGCGTGCGACACAAGCCAGAATGTTCTGACTGGCTCAGAGCAGAAGATGACGTCAGCACGTACTGAACTTCTGTGTGCTTATTCCGGCAATCTTCGTTCTGCTTTCACACAGGGCAGAAGTCACAGGTACCCATGCCGGCATATTCCTGGAACAAATTTCCCGGCATTTGTCTGTTCACACATAAGTGCATGCCGGCAATTTAATCTGTATGGCTGAAAAGTGCTATATTAACAAGCTCGCTTCACTTTTTTTCCTTTCTCAATTGTAAATTGTACATCAAATATTACAAATATATAAACTGAGATAATTGAATGAAAAAATATTAAGTAAATTATACAAAATTGTTTTCTGCAATTATAAAATAATTGGTCAAATAATGTCTGCAACAATTCTATATATATTCAAATTTTGCTGTATGAAATACAAAATGGAATAGATTGAAAATTGTACTTGTATGCTTTTACAACATTACAGAATTCATTTGTAAAAGGGAAAAATGAATCTGTCAGATGTTTGCTAATTTACCCCGAAACTGTCCATTCGCACTACCTCAAGCTTCACTTATTTCTTAAATCAAGATAAAAGATGAGTTATGTGATAACTATGATACATCACCTAAGTCTGGGAATACATAATTATGCCCTTCATTTAACAAAGTGCCAAGACATTCATCACACTGAATAATGAAGTAACATTTGGTTTGATTGCTTGTCGAGGGTCTTGATGGAATCTTCTCTATGTCAGGTCGAGGACCGCAATCTGTCAGGTGTCCCACTAGATTACACATTTACACAGGGGTCAGAGAACAGGGTCTGTGACATGTGTCACACTTGCAGACCTTCCTGCAGATGCCGGTACATGGCAGGAAACAATTCAAGCCAGTCTACCCAGAGGACATCAGATCGCAGCCATGCACGCTCCAAATAATCTATCTCTGCAATTCCCCAAAGACAGAGACCAGAGAACTAGAGCGAGCGAGAGAGTGAGAGAGAGAGAGAGAGAGAGAGAAAGAGAGAGAGAGAGAGAGAAAGAGAGAGAGAGAGAGAGATTTATTAACAGCCACTGGCTATTCAGTTCAGGACTGAGGTTGTTAAACGATAAGTCGACAGATAAACTCAGTCATTTCCTGAAAGCAGACCAAACTCAGCACCCCATTCAGTAAAAGTGCATCTACATTTCTAAATCCTGAGACACTGTACCACATTTAACCTCCGTGGCCCAGGACAGACCCTATCAGCTCGTCCCCACCGGCTGCGACACACAAGCTCAAATCCAATTTTAGTGATAAGCTTCAGATTCGCCAGGAGGACTGGGGTTGTGGTCCTTTTTGGATTGTAAGCATTTGTGGAAGAAAAGGGCATTGGTGATGGCAGTGGGCAAGGTGGCGAGGGGGCGTGGTACCAGTGCGAGGACAGGTGTAGAAAGATGATACAATTCATGTTTGCTCTGCTCTCCTCTTCTTCAACCCCTGATCCCTGAAGAACAGTCCCTGACCAGCACTGAAGAAACTGCTGGCGGTGTCACCAAGGTGACAATGGACGGGAGATAATCGTAAAATTGACCATTATCATCCCACTGAGGTTCATTTGGTTTTAACCCAAGAATATGTTTTCCCTCAGAGGACTGTAAAAAATAATGATGGACAGAAATTGAGTTACAGCTTCCACAGCCTGTTTGTTTCACTGTAGGAGAATGTCTTAAGGTTTAGTTTTATAGCTAATATGACTTTGTTAGACAAGACATAACAAGCATTACAATAACATTCTATAGAATTAGAAATATGTGAAGCAGAAATGTATTAATCAGTCACAAGATCTAGAGAATGAAAATCTCAAAAAGAGTTTACGAGTGAGTTTGTCGTTATGGCCACTTGGGATCGTATCAAAATGTACAAATGACACACACCCAGGGAAGAGAACACACAAAAAACCCAGAGCAGGGAGCAGCCTTAAGCTGTGGAGCCAGGAGGACAAGTCTTGGTCAGTGTCTTGCCCAAGGACACTCAGTTGTGAAGCCCACCGAACCTGCAACAATTGGATGGCAGGTCCATGTCCCGACTGCTAGACCACAAGTTGACTGCTAGACAACAAGCCCCGTTTGTCTCTCTGTATGAAGTTTGAATATTCTTCCCACTGTTCTTGTATTCTTCGGTTTCTTTGTGTGGTACACAAACATGCTTTCAAGTCAATTGTAGAATCCAAACTGTCTGTCGGTGTGAGTGAATCTTTTTTTGCCCTGATAAGCTCCAGTTCCCCGCAACCCAGAAATGCAGCTTTAAAAAAAGTTCTGCGTTTTACCTGATGTCTTACTACATTTTTAAACACAAATTAATTGCATTTTGTGTTTCGAAACACATAAGAGTTATGAAATAGCTTGTGATACAATTTCTTTACATCTGGACAGGGAATTGGGCGGCTTTGCCAACCCTATTAATAATAAAGTAGCGTCCAACTTTTTACCCCTGTCAGGTTATAAAATTAGATTTCTAAACACCACCAGCCAGGCAAAGTCTGTTCTGTCATGCATTTCCTGTCAGACCTCCCGCAGATTTACACACACTAGAGGAAAAGCAGATAAAAGAAGAGATGGCAATCTAGTGACTTTGGCTTTGGTCCAGAACTGTCTATCGGGCAATGCTGTCGCGCAATTGGCACGGCGTGAGGAACTCACTGTGGTGCATCACATGACATTATGGAGGTCACGCATGGGTCCAGTCACCTAAAGAGCTACAACACAAGTAAGAAATAGAGTATTTTACAGACCACTGGTCCGCCAGCTTCCTTCAGAATTCTCAGAATTTATTTTTTAATCGGAACTGATAAGAAATACAATTCATAGGACTGTAGAAGTGGTCACACCTTGCTAGGCTTTCAAAGGACCCCTACAGAGGCACAGGTCGACGATAAAAAAATAAAACACTTTATCTACTGAAAATTGTGGTGGAACGCTGAATTTTAAATTACAGCACCTGGCTGGATAACAATCCTAAATGAGATCAAATTGACAGCGCAAATACCTTGGAGACCATATGTCCTGCGTGGCTCACACATGCAAATGTCACGTTACACTTTTGGCGCATCTGCTCTGCAGTTTTTTTTAATACACAGGCTTTGTTTCATCCGTTTAACGAAAAATAACCAGGGTGATCTTGGATGAAGATGCCTTTCAACGAGTTTGATTAAACCGACACAATGGCAAAGCTCAGCGTCTTCCTGGCATCGATTTTAATTGAGGCTGATTGCTTAGACAATGCTCTTTACTGGATTGTGCTTCTTGTAATTTGAAATATTTTCAGCTTTATTAACAGAACACACCAGGTTGATTTCTCCTGGGCACAGCGGAGCAGAGCACAAAAGACTATACCACAATCACTGGATTAAACAAACGTAGCACGTTGGGATGGATGATTAATTCATGGATATTCTCCATTTCATACATCTATGAAGGCCGCTAGCTGCTAAAAATGCAGTTTTGTATTCCGAGCACACCTAGACCTTCTTTGAAACTTTCAGCAGGGGACAACATTCGCTTCCACGACGAGAAAAGTGTCCTGATGCTTTGTTCGAGATTCTGCCGATTCTGTCTCTTTAATTGGTGATACATTCCTTTTTAATAAAGGTGATATGAAAGCTGGAAAAGTTTCTGACATACTCATGAGATTTCAAATATCTATTTTTTCTGCTCATTATTCACACCCAACTCTGGAACCTCAGGAGATTATTATTTGACAAAACAGAAGCCACATCATCATTCAGTAGTATCATACGTAAGAGTAAAAACATTATTTGAGGAAAAAAATTTGCTCAATCGTTTGGTTTGAGAACAAAATGTTTTTCCTGTTGCTTAATCAGTGAAATGTGATGTTCACAAAGCCACCATGATTTCAAATGTCAGAAAAAGCATGAAAGTGTTTTAGTTATGGAAGTTATATATCAATTTCTATCTATATTATGGAAGGAAGATACGTTAAGGAAGATATTTTTCTTACGGAAAAGCCTTTCAAAAGAATCTAGATATTGATTTGAAAATCAAACATACATATACTGTACTGTATGCGATTTATATACATAATAATATACATGCACATGTGTGTATATACATATATGTATATACTNCAGCTGATCACCAATAAGTAGGACTGTGCGCTGTTTCAGCAGTCCTCGGTTTCCCTCAGTGCAAGTCCAAGCTAAATTCAGATTTACTGGTCAATAATTCTGAAATAGTGCTCTTCATCTGAGGAATCACTCTCACTTTCTGTAAGAAAGAATCTGTAGCCTTTCATTACTTTAAATCACAGTAATGATCCTATACTGGCATACTGTGTGGTGTTTTTGCTTTGGTTAAAGCTGTTTGGTGGAATCACATGGATGAGACAAATATTGGATTATAGCAATAACAAAGAGAAGAAGCATCCAACCACACACCTCACCACTTTCTAGTGCTCGGAGATCTGGAATATAAAACTCAGCAGCAGCTTTCTTCATAATGCTGATACATGCACAGAAACCTATAACATCTGCAGTGTTGCCGTTAAAGGTTAAAATCGTAAAACAAGAGCGTGTCTTTTACTGCATACATCACACTTAGGAGGCAAGTTCTTCCTTGCGAGTACATCATATTAGAGCGGAGTTTTAATTAAATGAGCTCCAAAGTTCCTATCTAAACTATCCTGAATTAATAATGTCCATTCCGAACTGCCAGAATTATTCTTGACCTATTAAAACCGCGAACGAAAAAGATCGCATCTTACCCAATGCGTTGCTTCCGAGCGTCCTTTGGTAATTCCAACAGCTGAAGTGAACTACTCTTCCATCTTTCTATAGAGCCGTGCGTAACTTTCCAAAGATTTGCCGAAAAGTTTATCTGCAGTCGGGCAATGCTGGTGGTCTTTGCGCCAGTTCAAGCACACTAACTAGGCGAGACGAGCACCGGCGGCTACCGGTGGATAGTGTGTTTTACCGCGTTCGCACGCGCTGCTGGTGCGGTGCGCGTGCATACAGAGCGCGGCGTGGCGCTCTACTGCCCCGGGTCCTAAAGCTGATACGGCGTTCACGAAGTTTAATTCATTACAATTACATCACAAATTCACAATACACACTAGTACGTATTACACAGTACTTTTTATTCTAAAAATGGTTTCAAAGAGATTAATAAAGAATGATTAATAAATTCTGCGTCGTCCAGAGGTTTCATTCAGAATTATCAGGTTTTGATTTATTTATTTTAAATATAGTTGTATTAAGCCATAAACAAATACATTTACTCTAATAATATAACTCGTTTAATGTGTAACATGCTATAGTATTGAATAGGATTTTCTGGAAGTTGGAAGTTTGGAAGTTACGAAATTTCATTATTGTTTAACACTTTGAATGAGATACATACGTGGGATGCACTTAATGTAGATTAAAACAATAAAAGGCAAAAAAAAAAGCAAGGCAAATATACTGTTCACAATCACTGAAATATTTATGTGCGAGAAAAATGGTTGCCCTCTATCCACACAAATCATCATTTGAATAATTTCTTTATTTGCAAAGTAGATGTGGAGGACCATTTATCATAGTTAATGGCAATGACAAAGTTTAATATATCCCAAAATAATTGACTTCTTGGAGTAAAAGTGTGTGCCTTATTAAAATCTGCATTTGTCTTCACACGCAAACACATTTTAGGGGTCTGAAGCAAGTATATTTAATATGAAGCCCATTTTTAGAGGCTTGGCATTTAGAAGCACCAAATTTTAGGCCTGTCAGTCATTGGCAGGACCAAGCGTTTTACACAGAATTAAACAGACCTTTATGCTCCAGACACCCACGCCATGCATTTACCAGCACTGACCATTGTAGGAGTGGGGTCGAGTCCAAGGGGACTGGTAGGGACGCCCGTCATTTCCAATGCTGCGCCAGCCACCTCATCTCACAATATAGGGAGACGCTCTATCCAGTCTAATGTTAGGTGACCCCAAAGGCAGGTCAGTCTGTCAGCGCCGCTCCCTCCGTCTGTGATTAAAACCCTCCAGCTCCTGCCATTTTCTAGTTGAGAGTTCCTCATATTAGGCAGCTGTAACTACATTACTGAATAATTGCTTTCAAGGACTCTGTGTTTATTCGACTTGTCAAGCCACAATGATGGATGAGAGTGAGTATGAGTTATGCTGTGTCTCTCAGGGTGAGATTCTGGTGAGAAATTTGATGAACCTAATGAAGTCTGCCAAAAAAAGTAAAAAAAAAAAAAAAAAAAAAACTCATTGTGATTCTAAAGAGAATGAGAAGGTTTCAAGCCTAAAGAAGTACAGTAAATGGTTATTTCTTAGAACCTCAAGTGTTGAACCAATAGCTGTTTTAGAACCTTAGATTTTTTTAGGATGCATTAAACCTCATCATGAATCAAATGAAAAGAAACTTGCAAAACAGACTAGAAGAACCAACTGACGAAGAACCAACCAAACAAAACTCAATGGGACCAGGCAGAACCTACTGTATGGAATTGTGGCAACCAATTTGCTCTTTTTTTACACAGACCTTTAAAATTCTCCTGACTGCCATTAAAACCACAGAACCAAGCATTGAAAGAGATTGAGTGTGCCTGTTAATCCGCTGCTGGAGAACGAGTGTGGTCACCCTGCTGATATTTGCACAGGTTGTATTCTCCCCAGTTTATTCACAGACACAATTCCCATTTCCCTTACTTTTTACTATGGGAGCAACATTCCTCTCTGAGACCTACATGTAGTCCATCACAAAATACACAGAAGGAAAGCATTCTGGCTCTTTGCAACGGGTGAGACAGCTGGTTAGTGGGAGAGGGTGAGACAGATAAGTTCTCGCTGCAGATGACTGGTTGGGCTTCAGTCCGAGAGTGTCCATGGAGATGACACCTAAGTTCCTTATGAACAACAACCTGAATACAATCTCTCAATGTGTTTTGTGCACTTGGATTGTTCACAGTTGTAGAATTGGCAGAGCGGAGTGGTATTAAACGTGCAAACTTGGCTCTTTGAGAAGGATGATCTCTTTTGCATCCGTCTTTTGGTTTTCCTGCAACCATAAGGCAACACATGCTGATGGATGAGGCTTAGAAGCAAACAGATGGGCCAAGATGACTTCAGTCATAATGTAAAATGTATTCTAACAACACTTTTAAAATAATGTGTAATGGAGATTAGTTCTTAAGCAATGCCTCTGTGATCGGAAACTCTCTGTGTATAACATGTATATCAAACCAGAGTATTGCCAGATTTTTAGACATTTCAGACACTGACATATTAAGAGGTTGTAGTTCTTCATTCTGAAATTGAATGGCTGTCTCTGTTTTAGCAGAAAGGCCTGGACCTTGACACGCAGGCCGTCTCATTAAATCTCACATCTCACAAACTCAGGGTGTGAGTTCAGACCTTTATGGATTGCTTTAAAACTCCCCTCATGCCATCACTGTAATAGCTCTTCAACCTCAGCAGAGTTTGGATTGAACAAAAGTTCAATAAAAAAATCAATCAATCAATCAATCAATCAATCAATCAATCTATCTATCTATCTATCTATCTATCTATCTATCTATCTATCTATCTATCTATCTATCTATCTATCTATCTATCTATCTATCTATCTA
>SOMO01000087.1:438165-465050 GCA_028128575.1 Paedocypris carbunculus
AAAAAAGATCTTTACCAAGTGTTTTGATGAATTGGGCGAGGTTTGTGTCCTGTTTAGCACTGAAAACTAACACATTTGGCTTCAGCTCTTGAATAACTGAAAGAAAAAAGCACTGTAGTTTTTTTATACCTGTAGTAGATTTTATACCTGTTCAGTAATATGAAAAGTCTGGCTTATAATTGTGTATGGCACCATGGAACCAAACCTCTTTCGAGAAGCTGATGGTCGCTATTGTCCATTGTGTCCAACATAAAATGCACAGAACAATCCTCGGCGTCATAATAACTCAATCCAATTTGACCTTGATGAACAAACACACTCAGGAATATCTAGAAGAAGCACACATTGAATACACTTCTGTTTCAGTGCTAACATTGCAGTGTTATTTCACAATATAATGCAAATGCTAGTTTACCTTAGGATCCCCTTCGTTTTCATCGTCTCCGTTTAGACTTATGGCTTCAGCTTGTTGTTCTGGTTCTCTGGAAAAATGTAGCTCTGACATGACTGAAATCGCATTTGTTCACATTTACTGAGCAAAAAACCCTGAAATGATACGAGAAAAACGAAATAAATACAGTCGTGAAGTCTGAGGGAATTATGTGCTCGCATAAAGCACCACGTTTTTCTCCTTTTAACAACTCCACATAACCTCATAAAAAAAAACTAAATATCACTAGCTAATATTGATTGAAATCCAGTTAAAAGTCTATCAGTGTCCACGTTGGGTTTGTTTTTGTATTAAAAAGAACATACGTAATAGTTGCGCAGGCGCGAAAGGAGCACGGGAGGCGAGACGGCGATTTCAAGGGGCGTGGCTCTGACGTAAATTCGACGCGGTTTCTTCAGCTTTCTAGTCCAAACGATGTTGAGGGGTTTTGGTGATGGAGCTATTTAGCGACCGGCTGAGGTTCTCTGCTTAGAAAACACCAAAGAATCTGGTGCATTGCAATGTTGAGATAGGGTGGCGTTGCACCAAGTCAGGTGTTCCACTTAGTTCTTGCTGATTAGATCCGCTACAGTGGTTTCATTAGGAAACTACGTGATTTGAACCGTGTACACAAGGGAAGAAGCAGAACAACTGTAGTGGTAACCATTAGAATGTGTCTGGTAAGTTAAAATCACAACAAATGTATTTTTTTTTTTTTTAATAAATAATAAAACGTGGAAGTAGGATTTCCTGAATCGCATTTCACTTTAGATTCGATTAATTGCTTTTTGTGGGGAAAAATAATGGAAGATCGTTGATGGACAAACCTGAGATAGTAGACACCAAACACCATAAACCTGACTAATTTAAGTTTGCATTATTCCCAGCATTATAAAAACTGAAAGAAAAAAGGTATCAAAAACACAAGCTGCGTGAATAGGCTCCAAACTTCCTTTATTTAAATCCTTATTACAAAAAGGAGATTAACGGTTAGACTTGGCCACTCTCTCCAGCTCATCTTTCTTCTTGATGGCGTAAGAGTTGGAAGACCCCTAAGGCAAAAAGTAATGTTATAAAAATTGATCATTCAAATAATAATTTGTTCTACAAAAATAATCCTCCACACTGACCTTCGCAGCATTGATGAGTTCATCTGCAAGACACTCTGCAATGGTCTTGATGTTTCTGAATGCAGCTTCTCTTGCACCAGTGCAGAGCAACCAGATGGCCTAAAAAAAGCACATCACATCACTTTTACATGCAGTAAACATGGTTTACCAGTTGAAAAACAGTTTTTAAGATGATCAGACCTGGTTGACCCTGCGCAGGGGGGACACATCCACAGCCTGTCTCCTCACGGTTCCAGCACGTCCGATACGAGTGGAGTCCTCACGAGGGCCACTGTTGATGATGGCGTTCACCAGAATCTGCAGAGGATTCTGANAAAAAAGCACATCACATCACTTTTACATGCAGTAAACATGGTTTACCAGTTGAAAAACAGTTTTTAAGATGATCAGACCTGGTTGACCCTGCGCAGGGGGGACACATCCACAGCCTGTCTCCTCACGGTTCCAGCACGTCCGATACGAGTGGAGTCCTCACGAGGGCCACTGTTGATGATGGCGTTCACCAGAATCTGCAGAGGATTCTGAGGGGAGAAAAATGGGTACGAATTAATTTAATCAATTGAGGCCACGTTTTTTAAAGGAGTTGGGCCAAGTTTCCACTAGTTTAAAAAAAGTACCGACTTTGGAACATCTGAATGACAGAAGCGCTCAAGGAAAAGGATTAGGGATTCTTTGGACTTCTATGAACTTGAGCACTCTGAAATTTGATTGATGTCTCACCTCTCCCGTAAGCAGATGGATGATCTCAAAAGCATGCTTGACAATGCGCACAGTCAAGAGCTTCTTGCCGTTGTTGCGTCCGTGCATCATCATGGAATTGGTGACACGCTCAACAATGGGGCACTGGGCCTTACGGAAGCGCTTGGCTGCGTATCTGCCGCTGGAATGAGGGAGATATTTGGCATATTTCTCCTTGACAGCAATGTAATCCTGAAAAACAGAAAATATTTGAATACATTAATCCACAATTGTTGATTTGAGTAAATCTTAAAAAAAAAAAAAAAAACATTAATCTCGGGCTGAATGATTCAGATGTACCTGCAGGGAGATGTCGTTGATCTGCACATCATCTGTGCTCCATTTGCCAAAGAGTTTAATCTCTGGTGTTTCAGCAACAGCGGGTGCAGCCTCCCAATCTTCAGCCATCTATTAAAACGTAAAAAAACACCGTAAAACCACACGAAAAGTTTGACTAAATCAAATTAATAAAATGGTCTAACTATTAAAATTTCAATGACAGCCAACGTCTCAGACAATTTACGTCATATTAACCAGTAAAATGAAACATGTTAATGATTAAATTAATTATTGCATTAACTCGTCTGAATTATAGTTTGATTCGACAAACGATGCGTTGCCTGCTTTTGCTGCCGACTCCGGCGCAGACACGGCGGGCTTGAAAACGGCGAAGACGCGCGGTGAAAATCACGATTTTTTTAAACATAGGGTCAAAATAGAACCAAATAAATGAACAAAAGACGCAAATAGATCACGATAGGCTGTTTGTTTTACCCAAAAAACGGTATATCGGACATAAATCACACTTTCATTCTGTACCTTCTCAGCGTGTGTGTATATGGCGCACTCGACCAGACGGAAAGGAAGAACGACACGAGGGGCGAGAAAAAAACTACTTCCGCTCAATCCACTTCCGTGTCATGCTTTTCGTTTGTATTCGAGCCTGTTCAAATTACTTTTGACTTTTAAACAGTCTTTCAAAGTCTGTCCAAAATAAGTTCATTGTTTTATGAATATGTATTTATATATAAGCACACATACATTTGAAACAACGTATAATGTTTTTTTTTTAATTTTCCGATTTATGTAAAGAGTATTCTTTCGACGATATTCGCGGTATTTTGGGTTTATAACAATATCACAGTTGAACTGTGACGTTTAGCATAATCTTATTCAAATCTGATTAAACGTAATTTATTAAAATCGTTTGAAAAATCTAGCCAACTAGATAATTGCCGTTCACTGTCTGAATTTGACGTTGGAAGGTCAAATTCCCAAAATAACTATTTCTTTTAAAAACCTGATTTTGTTTTTATTTAGTTTTACAAAATCTTAACATGTGTAATACAAATGTAATCTAAAATGTAAAGTATTTTATGCTGTATAAAACAATTAAAATGTTTTTTTGTATTATACATTATTTTAAGATAAAATGTATTGTGTACAATAGTTTTACTATGATTATAATATTATTTATTTTATTATATTTTCAATCTACTAATGTTATTATTTTATGACAATTTTGGGACATTTATTTTGAAAGCTCTGTCGTGTCATATTTGCGCTTGATATCCGTTAACGCACTAGAAGCTCTTTGAACTTTTAAAAGTCTAGTTTCTTTTTAACTTCATAATGCATAAGTTACACGTCTGTAAAATAAAACAGAACATATAAATTAGAAGCACTGAAAAAGATTGGATGTTTATTAACTGTAAGTACATGTATAATTATCTCATTAAATACTGTATAATACGTATCAAGTCTCAAACGGGTCATTTTTAGAAACTTAGTTGTGGCCTATGGAAAGCTGCTCGACTCTTTTTGAATGGCTGTGCGAAGTTGCTGGCTATTGGCAGAAACTAGAACATTTCAATGTGGACTTTTATTGTGGCCAGTCTAAGGCGCACTGGTGCAATCATTCTGTCTGATCAGCATCTTGTTGTGGCACTTGTGAGTTGGGATGGATTATCTCGGTTTAGGAGCTGCGCACTCTATCACAGAAACATACACATACATGCACAGTTAAGATAAGTAATAATAAGCCTACTATTGTCTACAATAGTTTTTCTGACATAAAATTGTTAATTTATAGTGACTTTGTGTTGGTCTTGAACTAAAAAAAGCACAGTACAGCTGTAAAGTCCTTGAACACAAAGGTGAATGCACACACCACTTTGAGATTCATCAGAAGTTTCAAGAACGGATCTGACTGATATAGAGTCAGTACTGTGCATATTGTGCGCAGTCAACACAATATAAACCAATCATTAATATCAAATCAAGCGCATTCAGCTCTGTGCTACATACTAACAGTTAAGGTGTTGGCTACACAAGCTGTGTGTTCTTTAATCAGCACTGCACAAACCCAAAGTAGAAATTCAACGGGTTGTATGTTTGTCATACTTTATTGTGTTTTGAAAAAAAATTATAATGACATTTTTATATTACATATGTAGTAACATAAAAATGATGAAAACACAATTACAAATGTAACATTTTCTGCGTTGTGTTAACAAGTTAAGCAATTGTCATCTTTGTTTAGTTTGCGTGTTTTAATTCAATGATCAGTGCAGTGTATCTACTGCTAATGCATCTCTGATGGATTACTGTTGTTTTTGTAGTTGGGATTTTCTAGACTTTGCTCTGAACTGTCAAGATCACACTCAACTCCCAGTAGTTCTACTTCTTCAGATGTCTGGATATTGGCACTTTTGACATCACTTTCTATGCAAGTACAGAGCTAGTGTTCTGCTATGCTTCTTATTCTCTCTGACAAATCTGGTTGATTTAGGGTTCGTCCAGGACTTGCTGCTCAGCGCTGAGTTCCCGGACCAGAACTATGACGGATTGAGAGTCACAGCACGGGTTCGCAGACTTGGTTTTTATCACTGTCATCAGATCTGATTGAATCTGTCAGCAGTCCTGCAGCTGGTTTCTCTCGGAACTTATTCTTTGAATCTGGTTTGTTTTGACATGATTGGAAACTTAATGCGATTTTAGACATGATCTGAATGGATCTGTAGAGGCTGCCGAGCAGAGGCATGAGCAGCAACAAAGTGTTTTCCAATTCTATGATATACAGTTCATGAATATGCTTTGTTTATACATTTACTTGTTTTAGTTTTTTCCAATTCTAACTGTATCTCAACTCAACTAAATAAACAAATCTTTGACTTNCCTGCAGCTGGTTTCTCTCGGAACTTATTCTTTGAATCTGGTTTGTTTTGACATGATTGGAAACTTAATGCGATTGATCTGAATGGATCTGTAGAGGCTGCCGAGCAGAGGCATGAGCAGCAACAAAGTGTTTTCCAATTCTATGATAGCTCTAAGCATATTTCATTTTTAAACAGTTCATGAATATGCTTTGTTTATACATTTACTTGTTTTAGTTTTTTCCAATTCTAACTGTATCTCAACTCAACTAAATAAACAAATCTTTGACTTCTTTGACTTTGACCCTACCTTGATTCTTGCCTCAATAGATACATTTTTAGTTTTCAGTTAGAGGGAATCGAGAGATGTTCTTGCTGCTCACTCTCATTTATCTCAGTTTCTAGTCATAACTCCTTCCAAATTGCAAAATAATGATTTTATTACGCAGAATTTTTCAAAACTCTTCATCATTTTAGCTCTTTTCTTACACTTGAGTGTGTCAGAGCGCCCCCTGGAAACATACCCCTGGGACTCTGTAACACACTTGAGGCAGACTAGAACAATCAGCAGGTTGCTGAGGAAAACAAACTCTGCTTTGGGGATCACTGTGGAGCACAACAGTGAGGGAGCTTGAGAGAATGTTTGATGAGGAGCGTTAGAGATAACTGGAGTGCTTAGCATGGCGTGAAGGCTTTGATCATTGCAGGTGCTTTATTGGTCAGAAGAAACGATAAAGGGTATTTTATGCAAATCTTAAAGCCTGACTGGTGGTGTTACAATCATTCATTTTCAGGTGGTCGTTATTATCAGAATCAGCTGATGGAAATCCATGCGCGTGTGCACTTCTTCTCACTGCCACCAGGAGTAGTAGTTTTGCCAGGATCCTTGACGGTCCTCAAATGACGTCACTGTCTTTTTTAAGCCAGGCCTTCTTTTTAAACGTTTAAATTGAAACTTAACTATTAAACGTCTAAATTGAAACTATTAAAACGTTTTTTTTTTTTCGCTGAAATGTAACAGCTTTATTTTTAGTGGTTTAAATGTCAATAACAGTGACTTTTTATTCGACCATGTTGCACCCGTATCCATATAATTTTAGACAATTATAATTTTAGATAATTATAATTTTTATTTAAGTCTCCCCAAATAAACAGTTATTGTAAAAACAATGTTATTTTTTTCACCCAAAGATAACGTACAGTTTCTTTCAAACGAAAGACATAAACGCGGTCAAGCAAACAAAATCCGTGAGCGCGCGTGCAAATTCCGGGTCGCGCGCAGGATCCCTGTGGTGATGGCGCTGTGACTTTAAGAGCGATTTTTATGCTGAAATATAAATAAATAATTGATTTTAGCGGCCCTTTGCATCTAGCGTCAAATTTGTGTCTAAATCACACAAGGCAAGTAATCTGCATTCTACGACCGTGCGCAAAAATATAGCTCGTTTCCGCTCGTCATGGTGAAGATCAGCTTTCAACCCATCGCCGGACAAAAAGCCGAGAAAGACGAAGGCGATGGAGATAAAACACAGATCTATATACCGCATCCACACGTAAGTTTTTCTCTTTGTGATGGGTTTTTCAAATGTCACGAAACAAAGCGGGCGCTCTGGTAAAGAAAATAAAATGGCGAAGAAGTCCCATTCATTATTAATCCCTGTCATCATGAAAGCATTATAATGAGTATCAGCCACCAATTTTGTGTGTACTCAATTCTATATTGCTGTGTTGGAAAACATCGATGTCCTTTGATTTCATAACAAGGAGACATGGATGCTGCGGCACCTGGACCAATAACATCACGTCACTTCCATCCATTTAATCCGTGTTACATGCGTCAGTTAAATGCAAATGTCGAAAGCAATTTTACCCCTGCTTCTAGTTGTCTATCGCATTTTGACATCACTTTCGCATATTTTGACAAGCTTGCTTTGTGGTTTAGTTGCATTAGTGAGCATGAAACAAATAGATATTATCTTTCTCTTATCTATTGATATCACCATTGATATCTATTGATATAATTTAATCATTTGTTGATGTTTGAATCTAACTGACTCTTTAAAATGTGCAATTTTATGACTTGTTTTCTTTGAGAGGGTGAATACCCAAAGTTTCTTATGTATACAAACAGAACAGAACACGCATGCAAGTCCAGCAAAGGCAAAATGGTTGTGGTGACGGACTGTGTGGAAAATGTCTGTTCGGTATGTCAGTATTTAAATACACATGGATGTTTACTAGGCACCTGTAGTTGAAGTATGAAGCTTGGCAACCAAATGACCTGAGTTAAGAATAGAATTTCTAGGCCACTAAGCGTCTCCTAAGACTCCATCTGTCTTATCCGTGCACTGATCTTGCACATTGCACGCAAAAAAAAAAAANGGTCGCGCGCAGGATCCCTGTGGTGATGGCGCTGTGACTTTAAGAGCGATTTTTATGCTGAAATATAAATAAATAATTGATTTTAGCGGCCCTTTGCATCTAGCGTCAAAATTTGTGTCTAAATCACACAAGGCAAGTAATCTGCATTCTACGACCGTGCGCAAAAATATAGCTCGTTTCCGCTCGTCATGGTGAAGATCAGCTTTCAACCCATCGCCGGACAAAAAGCCGAGAAAGACGAAGGCGATGGAGATAAAACACAGATCTATATACCGCATCCACACGTAAGTNAAATATAGCTCGTTTCCGCTCGTCATGGTGAAGATCAGCTTTCAACCCATCGCCGGACAAAAAGCCGAGAAAGACGAAGGCGATGGAGATAAAACACAGATCTATATACCGCATCCACACGTAAGTTTTTCTCTTTGTGATGGGTTTTTCAAATGTCACGAAACAAAGCGGGCGCTCTGGTAAAGAAAATAAAATGGCGAAGAAGTCCCATTCATTATTAATCCCTGTCATCATGAAAGCATTATAATGAGTATCAGCCACCAATTTTGTGTCTACTCAATTCTATATTGCTGTGTTGGAAANAGTTTGTGAAACACAACAATACAGCATTTAATATGCATATAGTCTCAATACCTACCTGGGCTGTATTCATTCTATGTAGTAACAGAAATATGTACATACTGGTATTTTTGCTATGATTCAGTATAACATGGACACTGACTCATATGAATCTCTGATTGTTGTAGGTGGAAGAGGAGCTGGTCCTGCCCGTCGGACGCAAGCGCTCATCTTTGAGTGGACTTTGCTGCCTCACAACTGCTTTGATTGTCTTCACCTGCACCTTGATTTATGCATCAATTTACATCTATCGATATTACATCATCCCACAGGTGTGATATAGACAGTCACCTCTTATCCCAAAGGTCAAAGGTTGCAGTGATAGTCATGATAATATTATGCTATGTAGATTAACCTATATTACCTATTAATAACTGTGTGTGTGTGTGTGTGNGTAAACAAATAGTAAAAATAAGTAAACTACTATGGCATGTTTGATGGGTTAAATGTTATGCAGCTTATTGTTCAATGACGTTGCAGGTTCCGGATCAGAGTCGGTTCCACTGCCGCGTGGTGTACGAGGACTCGGTGGCTGCTCCGATGCGCGGATCACGAGAGCTGGAAGAGAACGTCGGGATTTACCTGAAGGAAAACTACGAGCAAATCAGCGTCCCTGTGCCGGACTTCAGCAACACTGACCCTGCTGACATTATTCACGATTTCCACCGGGTAAAACATTACATTTCATTTATAAGAGTGACGTTAAATTATTGCTTAATAATACATTATAAACTGTCATTCTAATCTGTGTGCTCAGGGTCTCACGGCCTACCATGACATCGCCCTGGATAAGTGTTACGTCATCGAGCTCAACACCTCTGTGGTGATGCCTCCACGAAATCTGTGGGAGCTGCTCATCAACGTCAAGGTGCTTCACTTTACCAGTGTTATGACACACTTGTAATAACTATAACAAATGCATGTTCTTTTTGTGTAGAAAGGAACCTATCTCCCTCAGACCTACATTGTGCAGGAAGAGATGGTAGTGGCGGGCCGGGTTAATAACATGCACCAGCTCGGCCACTACATTTACCGTTTGTGTAATGGTAAAGACACCTACAGGCTCCGGCGTCGCACTTCACGGCGTCGTAAGTTCACCTTTTATTTTTGTGGGATTTTATAAAACAGAAATTTAGAAATCTTTATTGGTAAAGTTGCAATGACAACAAGGAATCGAGTGTGGTCTGACTCCCTCTTTTTACATGTATTAGCATAAATTCATAAAAAATAAAGAAAAACATTAAATGACTGAAACATAATTACACATGTATTGCAGATTTTTGCAGCAGTGGTTATTGCACATGGGTTAGACATTGTAAAGATGGTCAAACGACACAATTAAATAAACTTCTTGCTATCACATCCAACATTTGTAAATGTAGATAAAATTTTGTGCAGATGAAACTATATAAATTACTTTACTTGGATTTGAGTTAAGGACTTTTAAAAAGAAATAACTTTATATACTGTTTTTGGAAGTAAAAAAATTGATGGACAGAAAATATGTCAGACACGAAAGATATGTACAGTAGAAGTTAGAATACATAGACATATGGATGTAATGACAATGTTCAGATATATTCAGATTCAGATAGATGAGTGGATCAGAGTTGAAAATAGGTGAAAGAAATATATGAAGTTATAAGTCATAACAGTGTTCTACCACTAGGTAGCAGCAGCTCCATCATTGCTATATTATCTTTGTCATCATTTTTGTTGAAAAAACCTAAACAGAAAATGACTATTTATGAAATGACATCAATCAGTCATAGGAGATGACACCGGTGTCCGTTTCTGTAAATGTTTTTTCATCGACAGAACACTGAACTGAAGTTTAGACTGACGCAGCTGCCATACAAATCAGATTCACATCCAGTTTCAATAACTCATTGTGTCTGATTAGCGGAACAATTCACTGCGCGGCTTCCTGCATTCAGCATCTTCTTCCCTCTGGTCCCAGGAAATCAAAGCCTTAGATGAAGATGAGAGGCTTCATGATAGCTATCAACGTTTAATTCAACCATTTTTCATTTAGCTAATAAACAAGTCTCAAGAAAACTGGTTAAAGGAATAATACATGGATGAAGCAAAAATATTTATTTCATTGTTGTTATTTACTATTTTTATTTTATTGAGAGATTTTTTTTTTTTTTTTTTTAGTTTTTCCTAAAAACCAAGAAAAGGATTTTTGTCCTTTTTTGTTTTTAAAAGACACATATTTATTTATTTCTTCCTAATGACCTATAGCTAATGAAAGATATATATTTTAAAATAGTTAATTTCAGAGCAGTTATTTTTCTTTTATGTAAAATAAAAGATTGTGTCTGTTTACTTTGCTTATGCTGAGTGGTTTCTTTTGTTTCAGGCATCACTAAGCGAGATGCGCAGAACTGCCACCGCATCCGTCACTTCGAGAACACGTTCGTGGTGGAAACTGTGATTTGCGAGACTCCATAGGCGGCACTTCTCTCTCTGAAACCCACCCACCCCTCACAAGATCACAATTACTGGTCTCTGTAGCAACACAACTTTTGAGCATCCTTTGTGTAAACGTGTATTTTCACATTTCTTTCCTGTGTAGTTTGTGTAAATGCAATAAGAAATCATGTTGAAATAGGCGTGTGTTCACAACACTGTAGCATCTGACGTCCTGAAAAGATTACAGGGGCATTACAGCGGTGCGTGTGTGTGTGTTTGTGTGNGTGTGTTCACAACACTGTAGCATCTGACGTCCTGAAAAGATTACAGGGGCATTACAGCGGTGCGTGTGTGTGTGTGTGTGTCCTCACTTCTGCATGCTCTACAGGTGTTTGATCTCTTCTTCATGTGTGTCTATGACGGTTGTGTTCTTGTGGTAGAGTGCACAGAAACTTCCACCCTGACAGATNTCTACAGGTGTTTGATCTCTTCTTCATGTGTGTCTATGACGGTTGTGTTCTTGTGGTAGAGTGCACAGAAACTTCCACCCTGACAGATCCACACACACACACACACACACACTTCATTTGAATCCAAAATGTAAACTTCTGTTGGCTAAACCAAATGATATTAGGAAATGGGAAAACTAAAAGAAGTTTCAGATTAATTTGTCATAACAAATATTGACGCATTATGTTTGCTTTTCATTAGACTCAAAAATAATCCAAGAACTTTGGTTTGAACTTGAAATCTGAACTTGAGTTTCATTTCNACACACACACACACACACACACTTCATTTGAATCCAAAATGTAAACTTCTGTTGGCTAAACCAAATGATATTAGGAAATGGGAAAACTAAAAGAAGTTTCAGATTAATTTGTCATAACAAATATTGACGCATTATGTTTGCTTTTCATTAGACTCAAAAATAATCCAAGAACTTTGGTTTGAACTTGAAATCTGAACTTGAGTTTCATTTCTCTGTTTTTTTGGGCCGTGAACTCATGAACATGGTAATGAAACCACACCCTCGTAGATGTTTTGCTCAATTTCTTGTGTAATAAGGGAAAAACATCATTACCCTTGTGAAAATTCTAACTTTTTATTCTTAACGTCAATTTATTTTTTTCGCAAGAGCTGTAACGTGTTGTGTCACTTTGGCCTAGTCATCAAATTTCTTCTCCGATCTGATTAGTTCTCTATGAATGTCTAGCTCTCAAATGCTACTTGCGTCTTGTGGTACTGCACTTCTCTTCACTTCTTGACATACACCGGCTTTGCATGCCTTTTTTTAAAAACGAAAATCCTGGCTGGAGATTTTTATCATACAAGCTTTTCCTTAGACCAGACTAAAGGTTTAGTCCTGGACTAAAGTTAAAAATCAGAAAAAGCTATATGTGTAAATGTGTAGTGTGTGTGTTACGCTTACAAACTTTGTTTTGATGTGTTCAGGAAATATGTAAATAAATGAAGTCTGTGTCATTCTGGTTTTCTTGTGAATTCTCTGAGGAATTATTGGCATAAATGTAAATAAGCATCCTTTTTTCCAATTTTAGAAGCTTGGGGGGTGCTTATATTTGCTTATACTGATATGTGTGTCAATATAAGCGGCCAATTTCTTTCTCTAAATAATGTTTCTGGAGGCAGACATGCATATAAGCTTTTATTGGCTGAATAACAGAACATTACAAACATTAGCCGCACTGCGACACAGTGACACTGCACTTCTCTACCACACGAGAAGCCGACTTTAAAATGTTTTTTAAAATTTACCAGGATGACAGAAATAAGGGAACGCAGCGACATTTAGCAGTGGCTAAATAACACTGGAAGAATTGAAAAAAATTGGGAATTTGCTTAGTACCGCTGCTGTATTTCATGTACAAGTGAAGTACCGTGAAACCTGGAATAAGCCCATATATGGACATAGGAAGTGGAATCAAAGCAATGATTTAATCTATTGTTCAAGTAGAATGACATCAAACAAATATTGGAACACGTCACAAATTAGGTTTGGGTATTTAGTCAAATAATTTTTAGATTTCTGGAAAGTCAGAACACCAAGAAAGTATGTTAGCCTATTAATTACATTTTTAGTTTGTCCATGAATACTGCTTCTAAACTATTTTATAAACAGTATTAGCAGTTTTTAAAATTTTAAATCATGAAGAAAATGTTGTCTTCCTATTTCAGCTTAAAACATAAGTGTCAATGAGCTGTACAGTGTCTCATAGAGAAAAATCAATCATTTAAACTACTTTAAAAGACCAATCTATACAAACTTATGGTCGCCAGACAGAATTATTGAACATATGTGCAGGACGATTCTCTGGTCCCACACAGCTAATGAAAACACACACGTAATAGATCCCATATAGATTTCCATTGATCTCATTTACATTTCAGAACAGCATCCTATGAGGCACTTTAAATTCCAGACACTGCATCAACAGCAGCACAACTGACCTTTGACCTTTAACATGTGCACGCACGCACGCGCACACACACACACACACACACACACACACACACACACACATAAAACACGTGTTGTATATTTCCCACAAACGCAGTGTCCACTTCCAAACATGGCGTGGTTTCTGATCCTGCTACATCATGACACACAAAAAGATCACCCAAAATCCCAGACNAACTGCAGAGCGATGTAGCGGTCCACGGCGATGCAGACGCTCAGAAAAATGCTGCCGTAGATGTTGACATACAACAGGCTCTCCAGAAGCGAGCAGAAGATCTTTCCATAGGACCAGTCTTTTTTGTAAGCAAGTATTTTAAAAGGCAGGGAGAACATCAGCAGGCTGTCGTTCAGGATCAGACTGCCCAAGTACACGGAAGATTCGCTCCAGCGTCTCACACGGAACAACAGCTGCCACAGAGCGGCCAGGTTCAGAGGGAAGCCGAAGACCAGGATAGGCATGTACACACACCACTGGATCCAGCACACCCAGTCNACACACACACACATAAAACACGTGTTGTATATTTCCCACAAACGCAGTGTCCACTTCCAAACATGGCGTGGTTTCTTATCCTGCTACATCATGACACACAAAAAGATCACCCAAAATCCCAGACCATAGTTTACAGGATCTAATCACAGTTTATAGAAAAAAATTCTTGTCAGTAAAGTAATTCCTGAGGCTTCTAAACATTTCACTTTCACCAAATGAGATTAAATTCTTGTAGACAATTAAAAAGATTCAAAGTTTGACCACTTGAATATTTTTGAACTGCATAACCACAGAATTCCTCTTTGACATGTAGTCTATAAAAGCAGCCATGTGAACACAGTTTCCTTAAAATTGCATTTGGACACACCACATGTTAAATACGGCATTGTTAATTTGTTTTTAATAACTGAGTTAGACAAGCATCTGCTTAGTCTATGGCATGTTAGTTAATGGATTCAACTAAAACAACAATTATACAATACTGTATTTACACAGATTCATCAAAAAAACTGAAATGAATGAGCAAAAACATTACACAGACAAAAACACATGGAAAAAGAAATGAAATGTCAGTAAAAATATTACAAAAACTATTTATTCTAATATTATTAGCAAATGCATACACACATATAAGATGGATGGATAGATGGGTGGATGGATGGATAGATAGAAAGATAGATAGATAGATAGAACTTGTTTTAAACATTTGTAATTTATACAAACATACAGTCGCAATTCAGTTAAAATTGATACACTTTGCATTTTCACAGGAAGTAAAACGAATTTCAGTTGACAATAAATAAATTAAATTTTAAAACTATAACTTTGTACAATACAAATTGGGCAAATGGTTTGCCGTTTTACCACAATGCAATATGTTTTGTTTAACGTCCAAGAAGAAAAGAACAATGTCATAAAGATTGAACCATGTTAGGAGACTTTCTAACCAGTCACATCTAGCGACTTGTTGAGAGAATAAGTGGCCATGTCCGTATGTTTCTTACTCTTGTCCTGCCAAAACGAGTCCAATGAGAAGTAGTAGATGAGCGGATCCAGACAGCAGTTGATGCTGGCCAGCAGGATGAAGGCGCGTAACGTCGCGGCGCCCTTCTCCTTATCCGGATCTCTGATTAAAAGTTTTAATGTAAACGGCAAGAAAAATATCGCAAACACCAACATATTGACGAAAAAGATCAGGATCACGTTGATTTTGTTGTGCACTCTGTTCGAGCGACCGCCGGGACGCTTCCGGAGAACTACAATGACCATGACCGTGGAGACGATGTTGACCAACAGGAGGAGTAAAAGAAAGATCGCTTGTCCGAGCGCGGTTGTATTCGAGCCCGCGGCGTGGACTTGGTACTCGAAACAGGGGACGTGTTGGCACGGCTTCAGCGCGCCGTGGAGTTTGAGGATCTCCGGGATGCTCAGGATGGTGAAGAGGATCCACACGACGGCGCAGCACGTGGACGCGCTCGCCGTGGTGCGGAGGGACCGGGCGCGCATAGGGAAGACCAGAGCGACCATGCGGTCCACGCTGATGAGGGTGATAAATACACAGCTCGTCCTAATGTTGATGCGGAACAGCATCAGCGCCGCGGTGCATGTGGCCACTCCAAACGGCCACTTGAGCGTTGCGTAATAGTAGACGCGCAGCGGCAGGGAGAGCGCGAGCAGCAGGTCCGACGCGGCGAGATTGACCATTAGAACGGCACACGGAGTCCGGAGCCCGTGGGTGCGAAGGAGAACCCAGAGAGACACCGTGTTTAGCACCAGACCGACGGCGAGGACCAGTCCATACACCACCGCCGACACCAGGAACCGGTTGGAATACTCCAGCTCACTTATGCAGGTGACATTCGACGAGTTCCAAGACATGTTCCGAAATAACTGATCTCTGTCATAAATCTCGGATGCTTTCAACGGATTGTATGATTCGATTCGATTCGACTGATGTATCCAGCTAGAAAAGTGAAGACAGAACAGGAAGGATGTCGAGTAGAGTAGGTGAAGGGTTTCTCTCCGCCTCTTCACGCTTGTGACTCTTCTTATCCGCTTTTTTATGCAGCACATTTAACCACAAACGAAGAAACTTCTGTTTGTGTATGTAATGCATTGAATACACATTTTCAATTTAGAAAATTAGGAACAAAAGCTCAAATAATATTGCCCCCAATTTCAAACACGAACTTTTGACCTTTTGAGTAATTTACGTAATTTGATTTAAAGTGACAGTTCATGCAAAGCATAACACAAAAGTACGCTAATTTTCGAAATTTTCTACTCGTCTTTTTCCATGTTTATCCATGGAGAGAGAGAGAGAAAAAAAAACATTAACTTCTCTGTTTCAGTATAAAATTTGTGTTGTATTTTAATGTAGGCCATCAACGTGTTTGGACTTTACACATAAACCCTTATCGTTCCATAACTCTAGTCTAGAAGACGTACGCGTCTTCACAAAAAGCGTATTCTTGCCGTTTAGTACAGTAACTGGGATGAAGAGTTGAAAATAACTGTTGGAGAACCAAGAAATGTTAAAAAGAAATACCGTATTTATTGTAAATAAATAATAATAATACGAAACACTAAGGACTTTTGAGTACTGTTCAACGAAACCACTCCCAAAGACACTGGATTAACCTTTACACTCTCAACACGCATGTATCATTTCAAAAACGTTTTCTGTGAACAAAGCACCTTTGATAACCACGACATTCAGTCTATTTCCGCAAATTACAGTAGAGTTAATTGTTTGTTGTAAATGGACTACTAAACCTACTTCAAACGACTTACAAACCTCCCATTAGAGATAACTATAATACATTACATTTTATTTCTTGAAACAATGGCACCGTCTGCTGGTGACAAGAGGCACTAGGTATACGTGTATACTGTANGAAGGTTCTTATGAGACTTTATGTAAACCCAGTATCCACACAAATTTCATTCTCCTCTGTGTTTTTGGAAGCATTTTTACTGTTGTGTCCAAACGAACTTGTTTTTAGATCTCGTATCCGCGTCTCACGGGCACGGATGGCCATTCTCCTTTCTTGCTTGGCACACTCCAGGTTCTCTTTGAGAATAAAATAGTAGCATGCGCCATCTGCCAAACAGTTCATGTTACTGAGACATATACTGATGTGAACGAAGAACCGTAGACGATCAATGACCCCTGAGTCCCAGTGGTTTGTTTTGGCATGGAAGTACAGTAGGACAGCGATGTGGTAAGGTATAAAACAAGTGAGGAACACCACAAGGTTGCTGAGGACGATCTTCATGCTCTTGTTGTTGCGCAGCTTAGAATCATTGGGGTTACGTGATCTCAAATCACGAAGGATCTGGGCCACTCTCACTGAACAGAACACCATCACTAAGGTGCAGCTGCAGAACACGGTCTCCATCGTAGCCGGAATGCCACTTTTAGACCATGTGCTGTTGGAAAAGCCTTGGAAGCAGGTTTGATTCTCATTATCAGGGTTGTGAAGTGTATATATGGGGATGCTGCTGAAAATAACCACCACCCACATGGCCACGCAAACGACACCGGCTCTACGCGAGGAACGCAGGCGACGAGCGGCGAATGGGAACTGCAGAGCGATGTAGCGGTCCACGGCGATGCAGACGCTCAGAAAAATGCTGCCGTAGATGTTGACATACAACAGGCTCTCCAGAAGCGAGCAGAAGATCTTTCCATAGGGCCAGTCTTTTTTGTAAGCAAGTATTTTAAAAGGCAGGGAGAACATCAGCAGGCTGTCGTTCAGGATCAGACTGCCCAAGTACACGGAAGATTCGCTCCAGCGTCTCACACGGAACAACAGCTGCCACAGAGCGGCCAGGTTCAGAGGGAAGCCGAAGACCAGGATAGGCATGTACACACACCACTGGATCCAGCACACCCAGTCGCATCCTATGAAGAGTGAGAGAGAAAGAGAGAGAGAGAAAACAGTGAATTCATAAAATCCAATAGTGTATAGCAGTGGTTCCGAACCTCTTCTTGTTTGAGGCACCCTTGGAAAGCCTTTCAAAAGATCCCGGCACCCTTATAAGGAAATAGATATTTAAAATCTCTGTAGCTTTTTTATTATTATTTATTTATTTGTTTCATTTCAAGAGTTTGCATGCAACAACACCTCATACCTAGTCCTAGATGATATGAGAATACTGTTTACACTGATTCTGCCTTAATAAAAAAAATAGCAATTTTTCCCCCGATATTTTGGCGGCACCCTCAAAAGATCTCACGGAACCCTATAGTGCCGCGGCTCACCGGTTGGGAACCACTGGTGTATAGCCTACTGTGAGACCATAAACATGGAAGTTGCTTTGCAATACTAAAGAACTTCCTCAAGTACTTGTTCACATTTATTCAAACACACATTTTTTTGTTATAGGTTTTAGAACCAAATTGTCATCTGGCAATTTACCATATATAGCTCCATTTCTCACAATTCATCTGACAGACTAACCAGTTTTAGACTCCGGGTAGAGACAAGATCTTGAAGAAGAATTACCATAAAAAAACTCAGTGAAACCAGTTCCTTAACACACATTTAAGTTGCTATGCGACTGCACATGTGGTAAGAGTAAAGAAGATCATTGTGGGCACTAGCACTCAAACTTACCACTTAATTCCACAAAGGTATTGAATACATTTTTACTTAACACTTAAGCACAAAACCAACAAACGCAAGCGATTACTACTAAGGTCTTAAGAGACACAACTTGACACAAAAGGTCCATGAGTTTGACAAGAACTGATGATCTGTTTAAAGTGAGATATTAGTCAGATGCTGAAAATCCTCAGCACAACCCTTGATCTTGGGAGCTTGATGGAAACCACAAACACCTCCGTCTGGAAAGTCTCTCAGAATATGAGATGGAAATGTGGTCTGCCCCAGTTAAAGTTGAGTTATAGTTATGTAAAACATATAGTTTTACGCTTTTCTATTTTGTCTGAGATAAAAAAAAATAAATAAACAAGACGTTAAAACATCTTTGTTCTCAGAACCCACTTGGGTTTTTGTAATATCCAGTAAATGATGTTTGTAGACATTGTTTGTAAAAAGACATCTCCAGAACAATTGAAATACTAACAAGTATGACACAACCCTGTGACTAACATTTAAATAACGTCAAATTATTAGAAACTAAGAGGTGTGACATTACACTTATTTTAGAAGCAACTTATAACGCATAGCGCAAAAGTAGAAATAACGAATCTTATTTAAATATCATGGTATCATTGTACCAAGAGGTACAAACTCAGCTGCAAATGTAAATGGCACGTGTTTTAGTCGAATCGGCGTCAAATAATAACAATAACTTTGGCGGTAACTTTAACTCGCTTACCTGATGCAAAGGTCATTCCAACGCCCTGTAAACGTTTCCTTTTCCCTCTCTAACAGGTCTGCTATCCAAAGTTCAGGAAACAATCTCTCTAAAACTGAGGCATTTACGCGAGGTGTAGATTGAGCGCGTGGTTCGGTGTGTGTTTCCGCTACAGCAAACTGCATGTTTGTGTTCAGTGATCAGTCTGGCACTAGTGAGTAACACGGGTGTGTGCGTTCGCGCTTCAACTGCAGCACGTGCGGCGGTTAGTTAGTGACGCGTTACTCAGTCTTGTCAAGTAAGAAGGAACACATTAAACGCATTTGCCTACGCGTGATTAGCTCAATTTCCTGTGTGATTCTGTTATGCTTTATTTAAAATGATAGCAGTAAATGTTCTTCTAAAAAGTTAGTGCAAGAGATTCCCATGTATGCAATGCTATTAAATTACGGTAAGTGCATTTTATTTGTGGCACACCACTATCATTTTCGAGTTGTTGTGCATTAATTATAAATGTCCTCTGCGTGTCTTGATTAATTGATTATAGTGTATTCTAGTTTAATATTTAAAAATGTTGTTTTGTTAGAAACAAATAAAATCTAAAACTTGGCTAACATTCAAAATAAAAAGAGCAATATTTTTTTGCGCTCAAGCGAGAAGAACACCATGTTACACTATATAAATGACGATCTCATGGTTTTTAATGGCATTATTATTATTACGTATTTTGCCCATTTTCATTGCCTACCTAAAGATGCAAAGCAGTCTTTACCAAGCAGTAGTTCTATGACTATGAAAAATGAACTTCTATATATAAACACTAGATGGCGGCATAAACTTAACTGCTTTTAAAACAGTATACTGTACAGTACTTCATAATCAGCTGATTTCTAAAGCCGCTTAAACCATTAAAGAGCATATTCAAAACACACATTTTGTACAATCAAGTAATGTTTTTTTTTTGCATATTGCCTAGCAAATATCTTATAAATGAAAGGAAATAACAAAAAACATAATTTGTCATTATGAGTATCTCACAAGTAGTGACAAAGGCATGAATAATATTGTACGTTTATTCCAAGCAGTGACAAAACATCAGAGCGCTAGATTTTCCCTACACAGTCAATGACTTTTTCAACACTCTGCGCGATCTTTGGTCACGCAGGTGATGATGACTCTGTTGTTCACATGTTAAATCTGAAACACCTGCTCTGTAGGTGAGTCCAGAAAGAGGGACCGGTGTGACCAGGACACGTGAGGCCATTCTCTGTACCACTGCCATTACATAACCAGAATTCCAAAGACTTAGTGAATTGCATTCCTTCCTGAAATCTGAACACTTGCATTGTGTATCACTTTGAGACAGTTAAAACTGTGAAAAGCGCCTTACAAATGCTCAGAACTTGAACCATCCCTCTACTCTTACTGAGTTATTGAAGATGAGATGCAAACCACTTTGACAAATAACTCTGATAATCCTTTACATTTCAAAACACATTTTTGAATCCCTATTGGATTACATATTTGTATCCCATGTCCAGCTTTATTGCACATTTGTGGACAACTTTATTGGTCAAATTATTTGAGCTCCTCTAAATTGGGCATTTAGAGCCACACATTGTGATTTCCATGCGTCCAAGCTTTTGTGTATCTGTCAGTGTGTGTTAATCAGCACACACACAATAGGATTAGGCTTCTGGCCATGAGAACGGAGATCTCTTTAACCCCGAGTCGTCAGCTGACTGAATCAGGTTTTACAAAGAACATGACTTTAAAGTTACCCAGCCTTGGGTTGGTGCAGTATTAGCTGAACAATTAAGACCATTTCAAATGAGCTATTCAAACTTTTAATAAAAAAATGTGTCTTTTCAACTTCCCATGTCTTAAATCCCAGTGTCTATATTGTAATTAAAAAGTAATATATGCAATTACCCCCTATTATGTGCATTTCTATATTCTATTCAGTACAGAAGCATAAAATCTGATATTAAACATGTCCTTCTGTCAGGTCTTTTTTTGAAAGAAAATCCATGATTAATGTGAATTTTTTTGAATACGATCAAAATGCTGTATTTTTTGTATCTGTATATTGTCATTTTATATAATATGTTTAATTCTGTATATATTTCATAATATCTCGAATTCTCTATTATTTGGTGATATCTTTAATTCTGCATACAGTTTTCATAAGATCACTTTTTTTTGTATTGTCCATAATTCTGTAATTCCCTATTTTATTATGTACGCTTTAGTTTGACATTTTTTTCTATTATTGGTACGTTTGTATTTATTTACCTACAGCTGAAAGCTTCTGTCACCATACAAATTTCTTGCATGCGCAAACGTAGTTATAGATCTCTTTCCGCTTCTGATTGTTCTGCTTCTGAAATGATCTGGAAGGCATGATGCATAAAGCACAACAAATCTTATAGAGACAAATATCTAGATACAGATCAAATCAGTGATGCCTGTCAAGCTCAAGAAGGTTCATATAATGAGGGCTTGGAGTGTGGCTGCTTCAAATATGAGATCTGCTGCTGCAGGCAACCGACTCTACCTGTTTTACACACATGTGGCAGAAGTTATTCGCTCAGGGGAAAACTGGGTAAGTCAGCGAGACAAGGAAGGAAAGAGGGCGGGAGAGAAGCCAGGAGGCCGGCCTGGTGAGAATGAATGGAAGGGAGGGGGGAGAACTTTGACACGGAGGGCCAGAGGACAGGTCTGTGAAATAGTGCACAAGTGAAAAGGTTCCGAGGAACGGAGAAGCGGACAGTCTTCAAGCGTTTGGACAATATAACAAGTTCTCAACCACTTTAAAGAAGTTTGGTGGGGAAGATAAAGAAAAATGAAAGGGTGCACCACACTGTGACGGTGGAACGGCGCTTTCTGGATCTGGATGGGAATTCCTGCTGTGCATGTGTCAGATGGGGATTATTCCATGAATGGCCGGATCCCGTTACTGAGAACGGATGTCGCAGGCCACTGAGGGCATCACTGTGGTTATGACAGCTCTGTTTGGAAGGAAATGGGGACACAAACCACAAGAGGCGAAAACCAAGCCCCAGGTGCGCGTCACCCACCTGCCCAGCGCCGATGAGGATGAAGAGGAAGAGGCACTGTCCAGTAGACCTCCGATTCGTAGGAACTCACGGTTTTATCGTTCAATGCGAAAGAAAAAGTTGAATTCAGAACAAGCCCAAAGTAAGTACAGAACTACTGCTTTGCCATTTTCCATCGTTTTGGTTATGTATGTCCGTAAGCTTATGTTTAAGTGTAGAGAAAGTCAAATGTGAGTCTAAACTTTCATATATACTGCAATGTAATTGATTTTCTTTGGTTTGTGTCTCAAAACTCACTAGTTTGTGTTGCACTTTAGCTGTCAAATAGTTAGTATTTGAAGAGTAGGCATACGTCTGTCAAACAGCAGACGTTTTGAGTCAGGTCTGCAAACTATGCTTCTAGTAAGATAACAAGATTATTGGGTCAACTAGTCTTGTAGCGCTGGAGATTTTCTGTCGCAGACTAAGAAGCCAAGTGATTTTGCCCTGCGGTAAATTTGCAAACACCTGAAAACTCGAGAAACTGGTTTAATTGTTTGCTGTATGAATAATTATTCCAAGAATCACTTCTGTATCCCTTTTTGAGTGGTTTTACCGAAACTGTTTTAAAAGTGGATATCCATGTCAGCTGAATCAATAAAGCTGTGCTTTTACAGTACGTTTGGTTGAATTGTAATGGATACTGATGGACTTGGCTTGTCTTTTGATGGTTGGTTTAGTTTCTTTATTTAGGACAGGATCAAAGGTTTCAATATGATGAGCTTTAGAATTATCCGCTCTATTGTTGTCTTGTCCGACTTAAGCTCACAAACATCCACACTGACGTGCTTTTCTTCTGCGCAAACATGTCACAATGAATTTAGCTTTCACTCAAAGAATCACCGTATGTGTTTGTGCATTTTTTTATTAGATTTTGTTTTAAAATAATATACTTAGAGACTTAGACTTAGAGAGCTTTATTGTCTTTGTCAGAGCAATGCAATTCTGTTTGGCAACTAGACGTATAATTGAAATATTTTCCATGTGATTGAAAGAGATATACTGTAGATCTGTTTCCCCCTGGCTGCTTAGTGGTTGTCATAATAGTGCAATAGATATTAAATATAGTCGACTTTAATTGTCTTAGTCATCTTTCACGAGTCATGTCTCACTCGCCTTGAATAATCAGCTTTTGTGATAGTCTTCCTTCATTTTCACTGATAGAATAAAGTCACAAATGCCTCTGAATAGCAGCCGCCATATCTCCATTGTCTCTTTGTCACACACTCTTGATTGTGGAATAAATAAGAGATGATATCAGAGAAGTATTTCTAAACTGAAAAACAAAGTACACTGCTGTAGCCATTCATCCACATCCATAGGGGTCAGTGTAGTCCAAAACCACGAACAGTGAATTGATGCCTGTAATTCTTTGTTTATCACATGTTCTGTGTCTGAAACCACAAATTTGTATTCTATAAAGTCAGTGGTGTAAAGTACTTGAGTAAATGGACTTTGTTACTTTATTTAAGTACAGTATGTTTTTTTCTACTTTGTACTTGTACTGAGATTCAACAATGTACTTGACTACAGAACTGAGCTCGACTGAGACTGACTTGTGGATCAGATTCAAACCTAATTGTCCCACAATCCTCAGTGAGAGGAGTTAAGCACTGATGGAAGCTGTACAGTATAAACATCTGATGCTACAGTGTGTGTTGTGTGATATGTCAACATGGTGGAGTTTAGTCATGGCAAACTTCAGTTTCACTAACACCATTCCTTTCCATCCACAAACTCACCTACTCTACTTTCCTTAAATAAGTCTGTGCTTTCTCTAATGAAGGGCTTCATACAGAGCTGGTTTAAGTGATTTGAAATCCATACCAAGATGAAATATATAATCACTGTATTTTCTCATGGAGAACATGGAAGACTGTAAATCTATTAAAACACATGAGTAGTTTTGGGAGATTTTTTGGAAAATTGACCATAGTATGGTTATAATATCCATAATATGGATAATATTTCAAACCAGGTATGGTTGAAAGATCACTAGAACAGTGATCTTTGTGTTTAGCCCATTCAGACAATGAAGTGAATAATACCAAGTTTCTCATGCCATTAGAGATGACTAGAGGCTTATCATATCTTCCTGAAGTTGGATCAGCCAACACAGCAGTCATATACTTTATTGAGTCCACTTCACGGCATTTGTCACCTGACTTAAAGTGATAACCAGTGATGTTTTCACCGGCACATAGTTAAGTCTGTAGAAAGCCTTTGACGCCCCTTAAACTCCTTGTAAAGACCTTGAGAGTTACACATGTGCTAGGCATTCAGTACATACTTGTACGTATTTCAGCATAGTTACTGTTTTATGTGACACGGCTTGATGGTTGGTCACTGGAGTTCACCTTTGTTCCTGAGTATTGGCTTAGATAATACATTTCTTTTTTTTTTTTTTGCTTTATGGAAAACACTTTTTGAAGCTATGATTTGGTTTGTGCTTTGTACTTTGAAGCACGGTAATTTCCGCAAGATTCTAGGTGGTTTCCTGCTAACGTGCTTCCTGCTAAGTTTCACTCTAACGTGTCATAAACCATTTGTTTTGATTTTTAATCTGATGTCACTTTTTTACTTTCTCTTTTTTACCATTTAATTATGTTATCTGGAAGTAATTCAACACTCGAGCCTTTTAACCTCCTGGCAGAGCGTTTGTCTTTACAAACAGCCCTAATTAGAGCAAATGTGTGTCTGTGTATACAGTATATGCCATGTTTGCGAGACCACATGCTTTAGTTTAACGTATTGATGACTTGACAAATATTCTCAACTGCAGATCATTACCCAGAATACAGTGGGCTCTCCAGTCCAGCTCCTGAGTCACATTGGTTGTCTTGCTTGGATATCACGTTTGTCTGTGATTGTTGTGTGTGTTTGCCAGCGTCTGTGTCATTTTGTGCGCTTCCGGAATTTGTCGTCTATTTTTTTACCGTCTGCTTGTTTGGTGTCAGTGTGGAGTTTTGGGAGGGTGTGTTGCGTGGCGGTGTTGTCAGGGGATCCGCAGCTTGCTAGTAGTAAAAGTGAATGTGTCTGTGTTTAGTAATGCTTTATGAGTTCTTTTTCAAGCAGTGTACACAGTCTGTACAATAATCCTCCGGTCTTACTGTACAAAGTCTCGCCTGGGTTTCTACCCAACCCACACACACTCATGCTGTGGACTCATGTGGACCAGGAAACACTTCTGACAGGAAAAAGTTAATCGTTAAAAGACAAGCAATTTATCTGTTTATTTTTTCACAATAAAGCAGGAAATTAAGGTGCAGTTTATACTTTATGAAAATGTAAACACTTAGGCATCTAAACCCACCTCTTCTCTCTGTCTCTCTCTTTTTTTTCACTCTGTCTCTTACTTTTTGTCTCTCTATTTCTCTACTTATACATCTGTCTGTCTGCCTATTTATTTGCCTTCTGAGAACATTTAAATACAACTTAGCTTAAGTTAAAATCATTGTCATGTCTCTGGAACATTAAAAATACAGAAGTACTAAACTCTCTTGTGGGACGTTTTTCCTCTCATATTACAGCTCTTGTTGGAATAAAAACAGCACATTTTATTGCTGATCTTGGTACATCAATTGAAACTAGGTTTAAAGCAAATAATTAACAAATGCATCATAAAACACTTTTATGTTTGCGATACGATAATCTGACCCTAGTATTAATATATGCTGATTAAGTATTTTGTCTGTATAGGGATTTGTTTTTTGCGTTAACCTCAATTTGAACCCATGTTACAATAAGGAGGTCAGTTGGTCAGTTGGTTTTAAGTTGAGATCAGATGAAACTCGAGAAAAAAGCATACATTGTTTTTTTNTTTTTTTATTTTGCGTGTACCTTACTACGTATATGTATAATTACATTTTCTCCTGACATTATTATTTCTCGTCTAGGTCCGTCTTCATCCCCCAAACCACCTGCCGAATCACCCTCATGCAACAGACTGAGTCCCTCAATGAACCATCTCCCTCTGTCTCCCAGAATGCCTCGGTGAGCACACTGTCTGTCTCTCTGTCTGTCTGTCATATAGTCATCAAACCTCTTTGTGTAAAAGTCTTTTCATTTGAATTCGGTGAATGATTTTATTGTGTGATTGCTCAATTCAGCTCTGAATAATATCACTTACTCAGGATAAGAGAATGTTTGCCTGGCTGTGGGTGGAAGTGTTCAGCGCTGAGAGCTGAGCGTCTGTGGGTGACTTTAACTGTGCCTGTGCATTTGGTCAACATGAGTGTGTGTTTACAGTAGACACAGGATCTGAGAGCTGTGGATTGGGCTTCAAGTGGCCTGTGCATTTCTGCAAACCTCACATTATTTAAACATCAATATTTATGTATCTTTACAAGTCCACCTTCCCACTCTGGAATCTCGTTGCCGAGCAACGGCAGCACAGGGCTGGGAGGAGCTCGGTCTCGATCTCCGTTGGCGACACCAGGAGATTGGCCGCGCAGACTGGAGATGGACGAGCTGAGTGCACGGACCACGAGTGCCTGCACCATGCAGGACAACGACATTCACAACACTGCTGACCCGGACAACATCACACTACGGTGAGAGAGAGAGAATGCGTTTGAGTGGAAGAGTGAGAGAGAGAGAGAGAG
>SOMO01000087.1:551894-564503 GCA_028128575.1 Paedocypris carbunculus
TGAGTTTAATTCAAATGCAATTAGCTTATACAGGTAAGACTCATTTTTAATTCTGCCTGCTCAACGCTTCTTGTTTTTGGGTCACATTTTCCTATTTGACTTATATTTTCATAGGCATAAAGTTTAAAAGCTATATTCTACTTTAAAACCTTTACCAACTGAAATGCACACCAGCGTATGTACCTTAGACCAACAGGCCAGACATTCATAATGCGCTCTACATGCCAGAAAATATGAAAAAGAGAATTTAATACCTTCTTTTAAATAAAAAAGATTAAATTATTGGAGGAGGATTACCCACTTCCTAAAATGTACTGTGAATGATTGCTTTAAAGAATCAGAGCAAAATTTACATTTATATACATTCCACTGTAATACTGTAACAGTTCTGTGCTGAATGGCATTTTCATGCTCCAAATATAACACACAGTGTAATATTATAGTGTCCTAAGGATATATATATATGCTCACCGGCCACTTTATTTGTTATCTGTCCAACTTTTTAACGATAATTTCTCCAATCACATGGCAGCCACTTTAAATTTAAGCATGTAGAAAACAATCTGCTGAGTTCAAACCGAGCATCAAAATGGGTGATTCATGTCACTTTAAACATGGCATGGATATTGTTGCCGGGCCAGCTTGTCTCTGAGTATTTCCAAAACTGCTTATCCAATGGGATTTTCTAGTAAAAAGAAAATCTCTAGAGTTTACAGACAATGGTCAGAAAAAGACAAAAAATTAAGTGTGCGGCAGTACTGTGTACGCAAATGTCTTGTTGATCCCAGTGGTCAGAAGAGAATGCATAGACTGGTTGAGTTGATTAAATGGCAGCAGTAACCTAAATAATCTCTTATTACAACTGAGGTATGGAGGAGAGCATCTCTGAATGCACAACATGCCTAACCCTGAGGCGGATGGGCTATAGCAACAGAAGACCACACCGGGTGCCACCCCTGTCAGCTAAGTCTGAGGCTACAATTTGAATAGGCTCACCAAAAGTTGATAATAGATACATTTAGTGTCAACAACAAATAATTCAGGCTTCAGGTTCAGGTCTTGATTTCAGCATTCTGGTGTCTAGTTTCAACCACCTACTCCTTTTCTGGGTAACGGGGAGCTGGCGCCAATCCCAGCAGCTCAGGTCAGAAGTGGAATACACACTCTGGATTGGTGATCAACCGTTCGCAGAGCGGAACACACATACCTATTATCAACTTTCCACTTCCAATTCACTCAAATCCTGGTTTCAAAACTAAGGGAAGAAGTATATTCAAGCACAGAAAAAACATGCAAACTCTACACATGAAGCAACCGCTTCAGAAGCATTGTGCTGCGGATGTATAAGTAGCAGTAGAGTATTCTAGTAATCTACCTGAGTATTTTTGCTTACCATGTCCATCTTATAATGGCCACCGTGTACCCATCTTCGAATGGCTACTTCTAGCAGGATAATGCGTCTTGCCATAAAATGTAATAATCTAAAACTGGTTTCTTGAACATGACAATGAGTTCACTGAACGCATATGGTCTCTACAGTCTCATAATCTCAATCAAATAATGTAGCTTTGGAATCATAGACGTGCAGCCAACACTACATGATTCTGTCAAGTCAATGAGTACCAACACATTAAAATTATAAATGTGTTATGAATTTACACATTTACAGCAAATGAAATTTTTTATCGGAACCCCTATTTCTGTTTAAAATGTATTGTGTCTGCTTGATCAATACCTTTTGTTAACCGACCACTAATAGAGAGAATAAGCATAATCAGCAAGAGTTCAGCAATGTCAAAAATATTTGGAACTGTACGGCCTGCATTTACAGAGCAAAAGAACAGAAATAAGTCGTCTGTAAAGTTAATGCATTCAGCTAATGTCATATATATAGAGCAGAGATGTTTAGTATGCATTAGAGCCGTATCTAGCTCAGTGTCAATGAATTCTGTGCTAGGCATCCATTTCAGAGCCTGTTTAAATGATAAGAGCGTCAGTGCCTTTCTGATCTACTCAAGGCCCAAAATATGAATTTAAGAAGGAGAGAGACTGAGAACACGGTCGACCTGCTGATGAATCTGATGAGACATCTTGTCTCTGTCGAGCGCCTTTTTATTTCATTTTTGTCTTTGACATGATCTCTTTGTCATAATACAAAGCGGGACGCAATTATTGCACTGTCGGTGCATTTGAAGTACTAAAGCATTTCTAAAACATTATTCAATGATCTCATTTTTCGTTCCAAAACAGACACAAGGATTCTATCAGGTCTTCTCATTTTAGTTTGAACAATTGGTCCAAATTGGTTGATTTCACCTCTCAGTATTTGGTCTCCAATGTGCACATACCTGAATAATGAAGTGTATGTGTTTGTGACAGACAGATCTAGTATATTAACTATTTGCTGTAAAAAAAAACATTTTTTTGTAGTTTTCACAAGTATCCAAAATGTACAGAACAATTGTTTTTGTTGGAGTAACAGCGCTTATCGTCTTCATATGCACCTTGTATTTTAAAGATACTTGTAATTTTGAACATTTTATACATTAATTATACCGCAGTTTAAGGACAAAGTTTGATCATTTTGATGTCTAATAAGGCTTTAATGAGGTATAGATTCAAAAGTGCACTTTTGCATTATTAAAGAGAGAAAACTGCACACACAAATATAAATAAAAACACATCTACTCCTCCCTACTGTCTGACTTCGTTTTTTTAATTCACATCAGTTGCTTTTTTTTCTCCCTGAACGCTATAATTTGGTATTCCTTCCCTCTTTCGCATGCTTTTTATACTTTCTCTGCTGCTGGAGTGCTGCATCTCCAGAGATCTCGCTCTCTAACCGATGAAAGTCACCATGACTTTGACAGCCTGGGCTTCAGAAACAGCTCTAATTTAATTTATTTGATTTTATTACCGTAATAAGCTTGGCCAGGCACTGAACTCTGAGTGTATATATGCAAGGCTATAACTGTGTAGACTTGTGCATTAGTTTAAGATCACTTCATCTCCAATTGATAAGGTATATCATTTTTTTTCATCAGAAAGTATTTAGGACTGTCAAATGCAATGTTTCAGTCCACAGACTGTTCCATTGCTCAGAAATTGCTTTTTTTTCTCAAGAAGCTTCAGCAAATGATCAGTTATGTTTAATTTATGTTTTTAACTTTATTTTTTATGGTTAATGTTGACAAGCACCCAAGATGGCGGCAGAAATAAATACAGTAGATTTAAGGAATTAGGTTCCACACCTGAAAATAAATGTAATCTGTGAATGCTTGAGACATTCCAACACCAAAATATACCTTAATCTGTTTATAGTTGACAGTTAATTTCTGCACATCCTGTTGCTCCAATACCCAGAATCCCCCGTGGTTTAGTCTCTGTATCTACTGGATTTTTGGGGGGTTCAAGCTGAAAAGGCTAGATGTTCTCANAAACTCCACACAGAAAGGCCCCGACCAGCCTCAAACTCACACCTCAAGTCACATTCAGAACCTTCTTGCTGTGAGACGACAGCGCTACCCACTGCGCAACATGACATATTGACCTGGATCTAAAAAAAACACCATTGCAGGTCTCCTTTCTAGATTTAGAATTCCATCAAACTCCAGCAAAATAGGATGGAGGAGACCATAATCCCTTCGACTAAACCCACAGATTTTTGCGTTCCTATTGCCTAACAATGGAGGATCGAGGCTTAGAAACGTAGATTATGTGCAAAATACAAACACATTGAAATCAGAACATGGAAGCTGACAAATGCAAATAATGCACCTTAAACACAAATACAAATTAACACTTCCTAGAGTAAAACACAACACAATTTTTAAGTATAATGCTTTAAGCGGGGCAAAATTAGTTTTTTTGAAAAGCTGTCCTGCTGTCACAAAGTTGGCTTTAAACATGTTTTAATTATTATAAATACTGTAATACATTAAAAAAATAAACAATAGAATGTCCAGTTAAAGATTCATTCAGAAATTACATTACGTTAATATCTGTAAGCACCCACACTGATTGTCTAATGTGCAACTTTGCTCTCCTAGTGGGGTAAAATGGAACACTACTTAACATTTGAACAATACGGAAGGATTTAAATGTGCTTGAATGCATCCATCCTTCTATTTTCTACAGCTTATTCCATTTCTGTCATGGTTATGAAATTGGTAGGTAATAGTTGTGCAATTATTTAAATGTAAAACTTTAAGAAGGCTCTAAAATTTGGAGCATGATTTGTCATTTGGATGCTGGCAGAAGGACAAGTTTTGGTGCAAAGGTTTGTGGTTAATGTCCCACTGTCTCCTGCCTCGGGCTGTCTCGATCGACTTTAGGCTCTTGGGTCTGAATACGAGAAGCCAAACGCAGGGCTAAGAGATCCAGATCCCACCCAGGGATTTGTTTAGTGACCCGCTCTTTTTTTTTCCATGCCTCTGGCACTCGCTTTGTTGTTCTGTTTCTCTTTCTCCCCTTTACTCTCTTATGCTTTTGTCAGCAAAAAGGAATAAAAAAAGAAAAAAAAGGATGAAGGGTGAAGGAGAGGATTTTCTTCTGGATGTGCATTGAGTGGTCATCCAAGTGTGAAATTAACCGACGGGAATCAGCACCTCTTACATATATCAAAATATGCTTAAAAGTTGACCCTTTAGCACAATAAGACACACACAAACCGGAAATTGGGTCTAAACTTTGAGGACAAATGCTAAAAATAAAAAACACTAAAATGAATATATAATAATGTTTGTAATGTAGCATTCTTGAAATGGGATTAATAAAATTTCATTACCAGTGCATATTTAATAGTGGCTCGAATACCGGTCCGGTGGGTTTCATTGTCCTTGAGCAACCCTGAACACTGACCCCCCACATGCCCCCCGGACGACATGGTTTAAGGTTGGACACTGCTACAGATATTTAGTTTTTTTCACTTCACCGTGTGTTTGTTCATTGGCTGACAAATGCAGATCACAATTTTGATATGGTCTCTAGTGGCAACATTGGCAAACCCTTTCACTTTCAAAAGCCCTGACTGATTTCCACTGATTTTCCCTGAATATGTGCTTGCTCACTGGTCTTTGTCTTTTGATAATCATAGCCATTTACTTAACACCACCAACCAGACAATTGAATGAATAAAAGCAACAATTCTATTACATATTTCACGCGTGCGCTTTGAGACAGTTAAAACTGTGAAAAGGGCCTTACAAATACTCAGAACTTGAACTCAATCTTGTTTTCCATTCATCCAGCCTGGGCGAGTTTCCGTGGACAAAAATCAAAGCCTCCAATAGTTTCTCTAATGCATCCTGGGTCTTCCTTTAGGCCTCTACCAGGCAGGACCAGAACATCCACCCTGTGAGACCTTTAAAAGACGAGCATCACATACTGTTGCCGAAGCAACCTCAACTGACTCCTCTAAATGTGCAGAGGAGGCTCCCCTATGAGGTTCTACCCGGGGAGCGGGATTTGAACCTGCAACCACTTGGTTCAATTTCCTGCCACTGGTCCACAACATCCAATAACACAGCACAAAAACAATGTTATTTGACTTTTTGTGAACCACCTCTTGTTCCGTTCATGCAGAGAGTGGATAGCTCTTATTAGAGGAGCCTGAACCCTATAGATTTGAAGCACACCACACAGGATGCCCCCGAAGAAAGTAAAGTGCCTTCTATTCTGGTCTGTAGTAAAGATTTTACCAGGAAGACACTGGTCCTCTCTCATAAAAATTGGATCCACCACTGCTCTTTGCCATTCAAGATGTACTGACCTTGACCTCAATTCAATGTGTGAGACTTCATCAACCCAAGACTTGAGATACTTAGCTGTGAATTTCATCCACATTTTCCTAGCTGATTTCAAAATGCCAAATACCATGTTTATTGAATCTTGGTGAACCAGATGCTGAACATGATTTTTGCAATGAGAAGACTTCAATGTTTTAGAATCACCCTCCTAGAAATGGTTCCTGAAGCAAATACAAGACTTCCCGAGGTGACGTTGGCAGATCACAAACCCTTCTAGGACTCTCAGAAGGTGCAAATGTTCAGGTGCAAGTCATGGATCTGGCTAAAAAATAACTTTAATCAAAAGCAAGAACCAGGCAAGGGAGATAAATGAGGCGTAACTATCCCAGACCAAGAAAAAAACACTGCTGACCCAGGTATAGACAGCACAGACCTGACGCTGACATGCCAGGTTCAGGCAAGACAGACTTGGGCTTCTGGACGCTGCTGTTGGCAGAGGATTGGCGTCAGACTATGCTGTGGTGGTAGAGCAACAAGCACCATCCCAAATGCAGACAGCTGTGGCGTCCCCTCAAAGGTTTTGCCTTTGTCACCAAAGGTCAAGATCAACAATACCTAATTAGCTCCTTTGCCATCCTCGTTGTGAGCAATATCTCCACTGTATTGCTATCTAAAGGCTTTGAATGACGAGGACTGGAGGCTGACATGATCTGTGGAATCCAATGCCCATTCCAGAACTCTTCCAGTTGTCAAGAAACAGAGACAATTGTGCATATGAACAATGGTTGGTAATTGTGGTTTAAACAGTGTATCAAAATTCCACTGCAGTGATTTATGCTGCAAGTTGTTAGGGAAAGATAGCTGTGGGTCATTTGGAGAGGCAACTTGCGTAGCACTTGGCATGTTTGTTCCGTTCACAATCACATAATGGAATAAACATTGCACTACAGACACGCTTTGCATGAGTTGGGTGAGCTGTCGTTCATGCGCGAAAAGCACTGATACTTGCTTTGTCAGTTCAGTTGCGACTCGGTCCACATATGTGGGATCACTGGTGTGGCAAGGCATGTTGCAATAAAACGTCTTTAAAACAAAAGGCAAACTACTCTGTCAAACAGGCAGAAGGTTATGACAGCAGGGTGCAAAAAAACAATAAAAAAAAGAGGCAAATCCAGGCCAACAGAATGCAGAAAAAGTAAATGCTTTGTGAAGACTATGGTGAGAACAATCTTTTCAAAAGCTAGACAACGATGTTGCATTTTTTTTTTAAGAACAAATGTTGTTTTGTTGTTGTTGTTGAAAAAAAATTAATTAAAAAATATATATATATATATGCCTGTAAAAAAAAAAAAAACATGTTTTTTTTTTATCTGCATGTAAATATACCTGTAAAAATATATGTCCTTGTGCAGCTGAAGCCAGAGAAACGCAGTTTTTCTGCGGGTTGTGAGAGATTTGCAGGCTGTTACAATTTTACCACTGTCTTGATTACTGTTTAAAAAATTTGTATCTGTATATAAACATTTCCATAGAATGAAAACTGTAATTATAAAGAAGAATGTATGTATAAATATTTATAAAAAGAGAAACAAAGTTTTTCAAGTAAACCCAAGATAACTGTTGCATATTGCATACACACATTGAACATACGTCATGCTTTGCCTGGCAACAAACACCTAAAAGGGAAGAAAAAAATGATGGATATTGAGCTTGGATTAAAAGGCCATGACAATTGTTTGCAAAAGTTAAATTTGAGTTTGAAAAAAAAACACATTATGAAAGAAGTGTGCTGATTGGTGCGTTGCTTTCTTCACTGCGAGAGGAAAATAACCATCTATTAAATATTAATCTCTTTCCAATATGGCTCATAAGAGTGTGAAGTCTTTCTCCAGCTGCATTGTGATTATGAGACACACACTGGGTTTTATAGCTGTCTCTGTGTCCAGTGCAGACGTTCATGGTCTGGTAAGATGAGACCGTCTGAAGGACCGTTAGAAACCACACACACTTCACAGAAACAGACTCGTGATTGTCTCTGTGGATGGTCTGTGAAAGCCATTAGAAATTTTACACCCTCTCTTTGTGATCCTATAGATCCCCACCTCAAAAGTAAAAAGAACCCCAAAGAACCTCAAGGTCTCACACCATGACATGTGCCACTGAGATTGTAGAAAGCAAAGCTTGTGTTCTTCTCAAGGTAGAACGTAGCTCTTTTTAAGTCAGAGAAGGGCGCAGCATGTGTGCTAGATTTGAAGCAAACCGCTCCGCTGCTCTACTCTGATCATCAGCAGGTTTATTTAAACAGAAATACTGTGGTGAGAGAGAGAGAGAGGAAGAAGGAAAAAAAAACAAACAATCAAAAGACTTTGGTAATAAAGACTTTCAGGTTGAAAGAGAAGGAAAACTTCAGAGAAGGAAAAAGGGAGAGAACACTTCCGCACATCTGAGGAAACATTCTCATTAAAATCTCATGATTGCCATTGAAAAGTGCATCTTGTAGAATTTACCAGGGTAAATATAGTTTAGTGAACATATCAAAGATGCTTAACAATTGTATATGGCAATATCTTGGTAAAAAATTACGATTTACTGTATATCTAACTATACGTCTATGTGTTTGCTATCAGCATTCCCACTCACACACCCACACACACACACACACAGAGGTGCGCGCGTGTGCAGAAATGTGATGTTGCAAGTTCGTAAGTAATTCATTACTATGTTGAAAATAAACCTGTGGTCTTGTTCAAATAATGAGAAAGCACTTATCATTTAAAGATGTGTGAAGTTTTTAATGGAGGATTTAAGCATCCGTGACCCAAAATGTAGCATTAAGTTAATAAGCAGTACATATTTTAGTTGGAAAATAAATTATACACAAGGGAAAAGGGTTTTTTTTTTTGCACACATCTATATTCAAGTAGCTCATGGGGAGGAACTTGACCTCCGAAGGACTTTAATCTCCCTTTCAAATAGGGAAAACACAATTACCCGTCTCTGGTTTTTGCAAGGAATTTATATAACAATTTTGATTATATTTTGCACGCATAGGATGTATTATATACCATAGAATGTTGAAAGCAAAAACCTGTTTTATCAGTATTTATTAGGCAGCCAATCATATGCTTTTAAAGTACAAATTGTCTGTCAAAATTTTTAGAAGGATCTTTTTAGCTTTTTATGTTCAAGGCTAAGCACTACGCTTAAACAATGTCTACTGTGACCTTTTACATTGAATTTACAGAACAAATAATACACAGTTCACGATTCAATTCAGTAACATCATTGATCAGGTCATTGAACAAGAAAAGACACAGTTAGTGGTTGGTTATGATTTGCATGCTCATTATTTATTAATCTCTTGTTGCGACCCACATGCTGAGTGTTGCCACTCCAAACGACGGATGCACATCCGCCTGATAACGGTTTGAGGCTCATCTGTGATGTGTAAATATTGCTGCTGGTTTATCTGAAGTCGTCCCTGCAGCTGAAACAGCGGTGCGAGCGCCTGCGGCCTACATGCTGCTTAATGCATTCCCTCTGCTGATGCCGCTGTTTTTAATTCAGCTTTAATTAAGAACGATGGACTGAGAGGAGATCATGTGGAGAAAGTTGGCCTAGCAAAGCCTGGATGAAAGAGCCAAGCAGGCAGATCAAACGGATAAATAGTTTAATAATGATGTCGATTGTTTACGGAGAGTGACCGTCTCTATTCCAACCAAATTAAACAACTTTAGGCGCGTAAACACATTATTGAGTGACGTCGCGTTATTTTATCATTGGTTTAGAATTCTCTTGACAAGCATTTTATTGATGAAAGTTTAATATTTTTTAATCGTTTCGAATCAAGTGAGAGCTAAAAAAGTCAATGAAAAAGATTTTCATCGACTTTTTTTTTTGTAATGTTTTTTTTGAGCTTGCCTTACATTTTCGGTGTTGAACTTAATAATATCTAAAATAAAATAGTATTACATTTTAGATTACAGTAAATTATGTGGTCTCTACAAATGAATATACTGTAAAACCTCTAAAAAATGGACACCTATCGTAGAATGATACCTCTATTCGAAGCCACCTTGACGGACGAGTTAAAAAATAAAACGCAATGGTGTTCTAATAGAGGTTTTACAGTGTATTAAAAAAAGTTTTATTTTGGATACATAAAAACAGAAACATACTGTATACAGTGTAAAATTAACTGACAATCTGGCTTCAAATACAGTTACATTACACTGTGCATGCAACACTTTTTGGCAATTTTTGCCTAAAAAAACAGAAGAAAAAGTAAAAGCCTAATTAAGCGTTTTTAACTTACCCAACATTTTCAGATAAAAATATCTCAAAACTTTAGTTCTAACAAATTGCAAGCAGAGTTTTTTATAGACATGGAAACGCCTTCCATTAGTCAGAAAACAGTCTTGGTATTTATTTTATATATTCATGACTCGGCGAAGAGAGAAACACACATCTGGTTGTAATTTCACATTATCTTGCATGACTGCTGAAAAATCGTCCAATTTCCTTCACAGCAAAGAAAAACCAGCGAAATGTGCTTATTTATTTATAGAGAGCGTATATATAGTTCATATCTTTTCTGATTCTGACATGTGTGAATGTACGAAGTTATCACCATGGAGAGAACGTTCACATGACAACTGTCACCAAGACGATGCAGCAGAGAACTGACCGATCACACAATCCCACACTTCATACATTTATAATGCGAGACAGAAGCCGAACAAGACAACATACAAACTTTATACGGTTTTGTGCTTTATAACTACAAAACAACCTAAATGCTATTTTATAGACTTATATATACATTTATCTCTACACACAAAATCACCATTAAAGACTGTCAAAAGAATACAAGTATGCAAAAAAAAAAAAACAATACAGCAGACATTCAATGTACGTAACTACATTAAAAAAAAAAGTGTTTTTTAAAGATTAAGCAGGTTAAAGATTATTTTTAAAGCTGTAAAAAAGTGTTAACATTCAGTGACAAGCGGAAAGAAGGTTTAAATCTTGTGAATTCACTTTCCCTTGTTCTGAAACTCCAATACAGTGTCAGCGTTGAGAAAGATCATCAATAAAAAGGCGGGTGAGCAATCAAACGTGAGGTGAACTCATATACTCTCTGACCGACACAGGTAATAAAATAAGTCTTGATGAGGACAGCGCACGACAGGCAGACCGAACCAAAGAAAAAAGAAAAGATGGAAAGGAAAGGCAGAAAAATAAATAGCTAGAAAGACTGGCAAGGCGGAAATTGAAGAAAGGCGTTCTTTGAGAATAAAGAAGAAAAGAAGAAAAGACAGAATTACAATTAGGAAATTGCAGACTAAGGTGTTTTAATAAAGATAAAGGTAAAAAAAAAAAAAAAAAGCTCATTTAGGCAGACTTGATTAAACAATCTTGATTGATAACAAATAAAAAAAATAGGAAATCCGGAAAGACAAATTGGAAGTAAAAAGAAAGGAAGCAACTGAATATTTTAATTTGGAATTTAACTGTTAAGCTTGATGAATCAGCTGTCAATCAATCAATGCAAATATTGGCCTGTGACGCTGACATCTGCCCATCCGATAATGCTGGCGCCGTCTCCACAAAAACACACACAACTTCTTTAACATAAACGCAGATTTGACTGACACCAGGAAGTCTCGTCACATTCAGACCTGGCATTTAATTGCTCTGGCTCAGTTTGAGAGATTCTCGTCGTTATAAATCAAAGACGATGGCGCCAAAGCCCATGACAATCCTGTGAATTAGTTCTCGTTCCTTAATGGTTCCTAAGATAAAATGTCAGACACACGTGAGCAGAAAGAGCTTGAACGAAACCCATTTTTTCCCCTGAGCCTCGACATCGTCACAGATCATTTCACCGCACTTCTCCGAAGCAAAGCACTGTGGGAAGTCGTTTTCAATCTCTTCCTCATAAAGGTGGCATCAAATTCCAAACTTGCTCTCTCCGCTTCTCCACTACGACACAGTCAGAGATTATTTTTTCTTTCAAACCTCACGCTTCGGCAGGAAGGCAAATATAATGAAGCAAAACGAGAAACTGTTAGGCTGGTTGGCAATGCGTTTGTACAAATCACACACACACACACACACACACATGCACAAACTCACTTGTGCACACACACCAAGGTGCACACACACATGCACTATGAGTCAGAAGTTGTAAATCGACACATTAGCAGATTGTCGTGATTTATTCATGAGCATCTGAAGATTGAGATGTTGCTCTCAAACAGAAATGAGATTATGATTTTCATTCTCTTTCGATCCCTTTATCGCATGTCTGTCTGAAATCTTGTCAGGCGGGAATGTTTGAGTTAATGTAAAGTGAGGTAAAATGCAGAGTGTTTGGCAGTCTCTCGCCCGCTCCCTCTTTCTCTCTCTCTGCAGTGTTAAATTATGGATGGCTCAATGTGCCGTATTGATCGGCCGTTGCTGGAAATTTCCGTGGCTGTGTTCAGGGCCCGATGGTTACGGAAGGTGTATGAGTGTCATTTGTATACGTTCATTATGAAAGAAAGAGAGAGTGCGACAGGGTTTTTGCTACAGGGAGGCTGACTTTATACTATATTGAGCAGCTGAATCATAGGTGACGGTGAGTGTGATTGCGTCCATACATCTCTCTGTCGGTCTGCTGCCTTCAGTTGATGGTATCGTAAACACACACACACACACACACACACACACCCTTCTGTTCTTTCAGTAGCTTGAAACACTTCAGCTATCCATCCATGAATGAAGTTCGCAAGCACAAAACATTTGCATATAATTGCACAATGTATCGATGAATAGTGTGTTTATGCACATATTTTAGATACACAAAAACTTGTGGGGT
>SOMO01000087.1:593837-605568 GCA_028128575.1 Paedocypris carbunculus
GTGTGTGTGTGTGTGTGTGTGTGTGTGTCTGTGTGTGGATTCTCAGCATCTGTCTTTGCCAAATGCCAGGACTCGGCGGACGCTTCACACAAACTCTGCTTCCCAGTCCTTGTGTAAAAGGGGGGTGTAGAGTCCTGATGTGCGGTTGTTGCGTCTCCCGGCGTCCCCGCTATTGTTTGTGTGCATTGTGTGTGTGTGCTTTTGTTCTTCGTTTGTGCTGGAATGCTCTTCAGCCCCTTGTCAACTGTGGAGACCCCCACAGACCCCATGCAACACACCCTGGCCCCTCTCACCAATGTTTTTCACTTTTAATTTGTTTGGTCTCACCCCATTATTTTGTACTTTTTTTATTAACTAAAGAGTGTAAGACTGAGCAACCGCAATGGTCTCTTTCTGAAGCGGCGTGTCTGTGTGCGGTCGGACCCCGTCAGCGACACGTATAAACAAACGCCTTAGTGAAATACCAGACACACTGTCGTTATGTCTCCTCCTGGTGAGCTGCCCACCTCAATGCCTTTTTTGGCTTTGTTACAATGTTGTTTCCCTTACAGTTAGAGTATATACATTTATTCCATATTCTAAATCATAAATCTGTCTATTATTCAGTAATCTGAGGGATGTTGGTAGCTCTTGCTTTCCTGACGGGTTTTTTGAGATGAACAAAATGTTGTTATAATATATTTAATTCATTCTGTTATTGTGGCAGAGTTGAAGACTGAATCTGAAAGGTAACAATTATTAACTGGTTCTTGTGACTTGTTGGTTTTTCATTCGTTTGCGTCCAAAACATTTTATTTGTATAATTGTCTTCAGACTTTGAATTTTATTTTCAATCAAACATTTTTTTGAACGGCTGCTTATCATTTCTGGGTCACGGGGAGCTGAAGACTTGGGTCAGAAGGCAGGAGTCACCCTGGATTGGTGGCCAACCAATTACACACACACACACACACACACACACACACACACACACACTCAGAACTCTAATTATCTCCTGAATGTATGTGTTTGAACTGTGAGGGAATTCCAGAGAGCCAGAGGAAACCCACGCAAGCACAGAGAACATGCAAATTCCACACTGAAAGATTCTGAATGGGCCGTGAATTTGAGCCTTGAACACGTCCAGGCAATGACGCTTCCAACTGTGGCAAACTCAAATTCAATGCCTTTATTGTGAATTCAATTCACCACATCGCGCAATAATTCTTTAGTGTCTTTTGTTTCAAAATTTTCACCAAGCTCATATTTTCATTCCATTTTTAAAAATAATCATCACTCTTTCAAGCGAAAGAATTTCTAATGATTTCCAATGTCAACCACAACTACAATTAAAAAATTCCTTTTAAATGGTTTGATTCAAATAATCATATTGCAATTCATCCTTTTTTCCCTCACGTTTCCTTTGCGTCCTTGAGATTATTCAAACACAGACAGAAATGATGATTTAAGCATGACAGAAATCACAAGCCTTTCCTGCTCAAAGTGTCTGTCTTGAACCTTTTCTCAGTGATCTTCGCTGCTAATTAACAGCGTAGTAATTAGTCAGGTAATAAAGTGAAGACAGACCGCTCAAGGGAGCGTCTATATAATGAGCGCAGTCCAACACTTCTCTTCTTCGCCGTTTCCTTCCTCTTCAGTGGGAACGAGAGTGTTGGGTTTGATCCAGTGAAGAGAGTGATAGAGAAGGCTTGGCCCAATTCGCTTGACTCGTGGGTGAAATTCAAGCAGGGATTTTTATGCCAAGAACAAGAGGTTAAAGCAACTTGGATTGTTGGGAAATATTTTTCTAAAGAAGCCTGTCAGATGATTGGCTGAGCAACTAGTGAGCGATTATGATCCTCGCCGTGGAAGTAAACCTCACTTATCTCTGGGCTTGTGAGCCGCTGAATGATGCTGTCGATTCTGTGACGCCCTCGTCTGTCTCGCCAGCTTGATGTGTATTGATCTGTCGTGCCACCACCAGTGCCAACCTCACACAGGCACGGGAAAACTCCTTCCTGTTGGCCAATCAGAGCCACTGCTTCAAGTAACCTTTTCTCTAGATAAAATGTAGTTAAGTCCTTATTTATCAATTTATGCAATCAATTAGCACAATATTTTACAAGCATGGGATGTTTTTAATCTAATGTAAATATGGCTTATGTAAGCGAAACCTAATGGAAGTCATGGATAAGAAGAGAAAATTGATTGGGTTTCATTGATGTTTCACGGCACAATTCATTAACGCTAACGACGCCAGTTGATGAACGTTAAGACTCAAGAGCTTTAGGCTGTTTTTTTTATTCATATACTTTTAAATTAGTTTAATGTCTTTATTAAAACTTATTTAAATTAAAATATATGTATTTTACTGATTACTGAAATAGTTACGCAACACACACACGCAGCACACACACACACACACACACACTAACACACTCAAAACATGCCTACTCATTCACACATAGACCTTTGCTTAAAACATACACACTCTTTCTCACACACATAAACACACACGGTTGCATGCTCAACACGCACTCACACAAACATACGCACACACTTTCTCTCTCTCTCTCTCTCACTCTCTCTCTCACACACACAAACCTACCATACACACTCCATACAAAAACCATATGCAAATGTATTTAGATTTTTTGAAGTTTATTTTTTTCCTGCATAATATCTGTCAACACATTTAAACAATGTCCAGTGTTTGTAAAGCTTAGAATTTTTTTTCAGACAAAAAGTTCACAGTCGGCAGATGTGTTTCATAAATTCTACTTAGCTTTTAAAGACTTGTGGAAATGTCTTTCTACACCGTTAAATAATGCGACACACTTTAGGAAAAGATTCACATCAACCTGACACGGCTCCATTTCCAATGATGGTGTCTTTTAAGCTCAGACTGAAAATGCTGAAAATGTTTAATGTTTCAAATAATAAAACAAAATCAATTCAACAGCATTTTATTTTACACTTTTAAATATATTATCACCACACTGTGAACAAAATATACTTGCTCTGGGATATCACATAAGCAAAATTTGTCCTGACTCCAGCAGTTGAGAAAACTGTTTCTGCGAACGATTACAGATCTGGTCAAATTTGGCTTTTTCTGACCCAATTTAATACTCAAAAAGTTGCATTGGAAGGTAAACATATTGTAACATTTTGCTCAAATTGAATAATTAGACATCTTGTTTTCATGTTGCGAATCAAATCAAGTCCATTTCCTTTCTCTTAGGGAAGTCGAGGTGGTCGATGGGTCGATGTTTCTGAAATGGCAGAAGCATCTCCTTTTGAAGACCTCAAAACTTAAGCATGTTGATCTCGATGCAGCGTTAAATGTTTTGCTTAGCATATGGAAAGACACTTATTTGTAATTTTCTGGGTGTACTGAACTGGTAATGTGTGTAAAGTCGTAAATAATCACAGTTGTGTATATAAAACTTTCTGTTTGCTTGTTGTTGTTGATCAGTTTTGTGCGTATTTTCGTACTGTAATATGTCTGTTTGTAAGTCAGACCCCCGGGCTTTGGTAGACTATGGCTGTTCTGCTGATAGTGGAAGTGGAGCGTGTTCAGAATCCACAGCCGCCCGGAGCTTTTCCCATGTGTGTGTGTTGTAGGTTTTCCACATATGGAGTGTGTGTGTGTGTGTGTGTGTGTGTGTGTTGGTGTGTTGGGTGATCACTGCAGCGTGTGGGTGTTTAAGGAGATAAAACTCTTGGTTTGAGTGGGATTTAGTTTTCAGTACCTTAAGGACAGAAGTGTCCCCAAAAGTTCCCAAACCTGACCAAAGCCGCCCGAAGGACTTTTATATTGTAAATGTTTCATTAATACTGTGAAACGATGATTGTTTCCCTTTATGACCTGTTGGGTTTATATGAAAGGGCAAAACTTTACAGTATGTTCTGGTTGTAAAGTTTGGGTTTAGTGTGGTTTTTACAAGCTGTAATTGGATTTGGAGGTGATTTTTGCTAGTTGAAATGCACGAGGAGGCTTATGAGATAGAAAACGAGATCTTAAAATGACGGAAAGCATATGCAGAGAGGTTTGGAATTCACTGCTGTGTCTAAATTAAAGTTCCGGGGTGAAATAAAAGCACATGCGATGGAAATACATTTTAAGAATTAGAAAATATTGCATTGTAGTAAAAATGTGTAAAATAGATTGTGTCTGTGTGTTAAATCTCACAAAGTTTGACAATCACATTCGTTTGAATTTCACTTATTAAAATATGTACACAAACAAAATTGTAAAGAATTTTAATGTTAAATATATTCAGATACAGTGTCCATTTTCTGAACTTTTTCAATTTCTGGGTTTTGAGGAGATGCTGCCAATCCCTCGCTGTGGCCTGAAGGTGGACACACACTCCTAGATTAGAGGTCAACCAATCACAGAGAGACACTCACACTCTCACTTACTTAGGTAAATATTCTAATAAAACCATCAAATCATGAGCAAAAGTCATCAGCTTGTAATAAATATGCCTGCGTAATGATGCGTAAAACCATATTAATTAATAATTAAATGTTTAAATTTCCCCCCACAGGGTTCTGTTCTTCTCAAATTTACATTTTTTTTCTGCCTGTACTCTTATTTGTCTGAAGGTTTTCAGCATTGAGCATTTGGCGCTCTGTGTTTAGATTGGATTTATTATGAAGGTGACACCGTGATTCACACCTTCGCCGCTCTTGATGGAGTGTCGTTCGTGCTCTTTGGCCTGACACAGATTGACTGATGTACAACCGCTGCTTGTTTTGCCTAGCATCATTTGCCAGTGCAGTGTGTGTGGTTCAGCTCTTCTCCCGTCGCCCTGGCCCGACTCGGTTCGGCCTGCCTTGCAGCCCGCACTGTCTTTCATGAATCGTTCATTGAAGGACAGCGGCCGGGTGGAGCAGAATTGAAACACGTCGTGGTGGGGGATAATCAGTCCCAGAGGGTCCGAGCGGCGAGGACAGTAGCACCAGCTCTGATATCAGTAATTACCTAGGCTGACTATATTCCCACGGCACGGCAAAGGACAACAGACACACACACACACACACACACACACACACACACACACTTGGAATAGATGAGACGAGCTGGTGAAAATAAGCAAATTCTCGATAGCACCATAATGCACGTAATTCATTCCTATGCATGGCTTTGGAAAAGCTCTATCCGCATAATTTGAACCGATAAAAAGGTTTTTTCTAATAATTGCCATTAAATATGGCATTGTTGGCTCAAATATGGGGTGTTTGTGACTCAAGATGGACTGGATTCTGGAACAGTGGCCTCATAATTGGCAAAAATATGGTTTTAATTATTTAATTATTAATATTAATATTACTATTTTTATTATATTATCCATTTATTCATTCGCCCATCCATCCAACCATCCATTATCTACTGCTTAGCAAATTCTTGGTGGAAACATAGCTTGATAGTAGCACACATACTGAATATATGAAGTAAAAAATAGAAGTCAAGTCTTCTGGACACGTGACAATGACCCTGATGGCAGCAGGTCTACTGAGGCTGAATGTTGAAGGTCTGAAGACACGCTCAAGCTGATGGTACTAATGTTATCTGACGTGTGTGTCAGTCTTTTGTTCTTCAGAGTCACAGTGATTCAGACATTTGATTTCAGGATTCCCCCAGCACCAAACAATAGGTATGTCTATTACATATTCTATTACACATTTTATTACAACAATACATATTTGTATAAGTTGGGGAATCTGCTCATTTGCTCTCCGATTCTATTTTAAAATTCTTCAGGTTTGAGGTGACTCGAGGGTTGAGGTTATTTTCGTTTCAAGCCAAAGAATTTGGCTTTAAGATACATTTAGGAGGTGATAATTTAGCAAGAACAGCTTTGGGTCGTTCTCCTCTGGTCTCGGAGCGTCACCTCACTCGGGGCCTGACGGGAGCCTGTGGTCGATGGGAAGCTGTGATAGTGGAGATGGGAAGCAGATGGTTGGAGAGTTTGCCTGGGGGGACGAGAAAGTGGGATAGCACTTGTTGCCTGAAGCCTGTCATTTGAAACATGGGGTCTAGACAAATAGCGACGGCGAGTCATGGCTTAAATCTGCACAAATCCTTTTTCTGGATTATCAGTCATGTTTTAATGGCCTGAGGTGGAAACAACAGCACGTAGACGCGGTCCTGGGGGCAACACTGTGCTGACGGGCCTGAGGCTTGAGCAACTCTTTGCCCGGCCTGAGTGATTTCGACAGGGTTTTTCCACATCTCTAGAGATAGGTTTCTGCATCTCTTTGTTTAAACAGCTCAATGGTTAGTATTATGATATCATATTATGATATTAGTAAATCTGGTTAATAAATTGGACTGTTTATGAACTACTGTTTTTTTTTTCTTCCCAAAGTGGATTTACAATGCAGTTTTAAAGTAAAAAAATAAATAATATACAGCTCTTTTTTTAATATTATTGTAAATTAATAGTTTACATCTTCAGCCTAAGCCTGATTGAGTTTCCGTTGGGTCTCAGGTTTCCTTCCACAGTCTAAAAACATCCATTCCGGTTAAGAAAATGGACCATACTGTAGGTGTAAGTGAGTGTGTAAATGTGTGTGTCCGTGTGTCCTGTTTTGTGATTGGTTGGCCATCAACCGTGGGTGTGTAATATCTGAAATCAATTAGCCAGCGATTGGTTCCAGCTCCCTGTGACTTAGAAATAGAACAGTGGTAAAACAGTGGTTTGGAATGGGTTTGTCATTGACAATAAATCATACAATTAATTAACTGTTTGGTTATATTCTGGAGTGATTATTGTATTATATGAAATATATTTCCATTCATGATACTTTGATTCATTAATCCAATGTTGTCTAAAGCTTTTGTACACATTATTACTCATATTGATTATAATGGTACGTTTATGTTAAAATTCTAGAGCTTTATAAAGAATACTGAATTATGTAAAAAGGTAAATATTTCAACTTAACTGACCAGACAAAAACACATATACATTTTTTTTGTTTTTTTTTATTATTATTTTTCTAAAAAACATATTTTTTCCAATGTACAATGCAGCAAAATTTACACCAACATTTTACTTGTCTTTTTTATTTTAGACCAGACTTTTATTTTTTTTTTTANTTTTTTAGCTGCAAAAGAAGTCAGTTAGAACTGCTATTCTTTCTAAATTGACAACTTTAAGTAGCTTCTTGGTTTTGTGGTTTGATTTAGCTGCAGTAACACAATGTGTGTAGTGACGTGCCAGATCGTTTTTTATGCCTCTTTGGTGTTTTCGACAAAATAATTTCAACTCTAATAATGAACTGAACGTATTAAATCAGTCGAGCGTAAAAATATGTCCAAAAAGCTCAACTGTGTATTACTTTATATTCACTTCATCAGTTTCATTACAACCAAGACATGACACAAAAGCTAAAGACTTCTTACAGTACACGATTTCTTTCTTCCCTTGTGTAACCAATATGAAATTAAAGGCAGAACTGGGCAAAGCAGCCTGTCGCATTTCCTATAATAACACAGAGCGACGTCACGCCAATAGCAGCTCTATTAAGTTAGCGATCAGGTTTTCACCATGCACGCAAGTTGAAAGCTAATTCTGTCGTAATGGTTTCTTCATTTAACAAATTCGCCGATCTCCATGTTACAACTTGCAAATGACAAAATTTACTTCAATTAGCGCTGAAAGGCCATTAGGCGAATAAATATCTACGCAGGAACTGCCGCTGTAGTGCATAAATCCTGGTTGTCCTGCCGTGTCGGGTTGCACACACAGTGAAAAACGCTGCTGTATCCCGTCCATCACTTGCTGATGTGCTCCTCAGAGACCGCTCGTACCACATGCCCTGTATTTATGGCCAGGCCTGGAAAATACATCGTCGCCTGCCAAAGCGAGAGAAGCAAATTTTAGGAAGTTAAAAAAAAAAAAAGTCTGCCGGTGTGGAACAAATACACATTTGTGCAGCACGAGAGAGCGGGAGCGAGCAAGTTGATGTTGGAAAGCAGAACTGGCAGGTTCCTTTAATAACTCTCGTAGGCTGCGCTGCTGATGCGGGCCGGGTTCCTGCGAGCGGTGAGTCACTCTAATCTCCGACAGGATGGAAGTTGTATTTTATGCAGTGAAATGTGGAGCAAGCAGTTGTTGAGTTGGTGGCGCCTCCACCACGACTGTCAAGACTTTTGCAAACCAATCCTTCCAAGCCAAATAGAGCAAGAAGCGTCTTGTTTGCCAGGCGTGATAACAGACAGGTTCTGTGCCGGGAAAGCCAATCGTGACAGAAACAGAAAATCCCACAGACAAGCTTAAGCTTTACCAGACCTTATGCTCATCTACTGGTTCTATTGGTTCTTATGGTTTCCTAAGAGCAGATATGTGTCTTTTGGTGTTCAAATTTAGCTGGAACCTTATGAAATCATACGAAATGATGGTTTAAAGTCAATCCAAAATTATAGATATTATTACCAACATACGACAAGAATGAAGTGTTTTTCTCAGCTGAATGAATGTTCTTCTGGATTATGAGTTCAATTTCCACCTAAAAGCGAGTTTATCACAATATCAGTTGCTTAGAAAAACATTTTTTTGTTATTTTTTATTTTATATTTAACGCTTTTTTGATATTTATGAATTTGTTAATAAGGTTGAAAATCACTTACACCTCAGTTAAAACACTGTCTTTTTTAAGAGATGTGTTTCATCTTTGTGTTTGACTGTGTGATACTTTGTGTTCAATGTTTGTCGCTTTTTTAACATTTTTATGAATCTATAGGGAACGCCGTTTTTACGGGTTTACAAAAATCCCAAATTGTATTTGCAATTGCGCTTACTATGTGGTGGGTTTACAAAGTGTGACAAAATCAAACCGCTTCGTGAACATTTGTGTTATTGAAAATTACAAAAAATGTAACGCAAAATGAAATAGAGTGTTGTCTGTTCAAGCAAACGTGAATGCAAGCTGTGCCATTTGAATTTTGACACACTTAGAACATCCACCATATAATTATTAATACTAACATTGTAGCATGAATAAAATGTCTTTTTGCTAATGGCACCTTGTCAACTCTACAGGTTTCTTGAGGTTTTGCCGAAGACATAATGCAGCTTGAAACGGCGCATTACAACAGACTGATTTATTTGTGTATTTGACTAGTGGCTTCACCGCTCTCCCTGCCAAGACGTCGCTTTTTCTCCAGTGAAAAGGTTGAAAAGGTTCTGCTCTTCAAGTGACATTTTTCCCAGCAGCTCTCAGGTTTCTTTTGTCTCAGCCTGGCACTTCTCTCAGGAGGCACATGTGACGCCCTTTAGCGTGGGATGTACAAAAAAATGCCACTGTACGTGTTTTTTTCCAGAGATTTCCAGCGTTTCTGCCGAGGGCCGGGTGCTAATGGAGTGTTTTAACGCTCAGACTAAACTCCGTCGTGCGTTTGCGGCCGAACCGGTGACTTGTCGTGACCGGTCACTTGGGTGCGGAAATTTAATAACAGCTTTTTCCCCCATAACACCCCTGATAAAGCAATCACATGCCTGGCTACACCCGATACGGCGGAACAAAATCGCTGTACAATTAAAGGAGCAGATTTACAACAAACCAGCGACCATGTGAATTACGCCGGAACTCTCCCCGTAGATTGGAAGCACCTTGGCGGTGAAATCGTGAAAACAGCTTAAAGGTTGTTCCTCCTCCTCCTCTTTCTTCTCCTCCTCCTCCAACACCATGCTTCGCAACTTCCCAGGACAGAACGATTTTTCTGCAAGGCCTTAAAGCCTCTATTTTCTCCAAGCGTGAAAAGATATAAAGTGCCCATCATTGTACGAATCCACAGATCCCTAGCCTTCGTTATGCTTAGACTGCAAGAAAGTTGTTAGTTCAGCATGCTTTTTGCTTTCTCGCGTGCTTAAGTGTTGCCCACCGGGGACCGCGCGTCCTGGCGCTACGTTTTTGCACTCTCCTGTGTCCCAACACCAACTTTTGACCCCATTAGACTGTGATGCTCACACTCCTCTGTTCCGCTGCTGCCATCATTGCGACGCTGGAATGCTAATGTGACGTTAGCTCAGGTTTCCTTGCCTAGGGTATCCTGATAAGCAGAAACGCTTAAAGGTCAAACTTATTAGCAAACATTCTAGCGTTTCTTTAAAGATTCCCGGATTTCATTTCAGCCTTCAACGTTCATATTTTAGAGCGCCGGGAAAACGATAAGAGAAGTGGTCAGTTCGTTCTTCTTTCAAATATGGATTGTTACGCAAGTAAACACACAAACACATATCCCGTTTTATTCCTTTTTTTTACGCATCCAATCATCTACCCACTTATCTATTCATTCGAAATGTATCTTTCCATTCTGCTTTCCATCAACTCTCTCTTTTATTTCTCTCTCTTACTCTTTCTTTCTCCATACGTTATCTCTCTCTCTCTCTTGTACTTTTTCCATCTTCCTCACTCTGTCTCCCTCTCCATCATTCTCTCTCTCCTTTGTTCTCTCTTTTTTTCTCTCTCTCTCTCTGTCTTATTCTCTTTACTATCCAAACACATACACATTTTCATCTGTTGTTTCTCAAATCCATCTATCTTTCTGTCTGTCTGTATGACATCTATCCATCCATTCATCCATCCATACATCCTTCTATTAACCAATTTGAACAATCCATTTGTGTATCTATCCTCTCAACATTTGGGGTTTCTATCTATCTATCTGTATCTATCTATCTATCTATCTATCTATCTATCTATCTATCTATCTATCTATCTATCTATCTATCTATCTATCTATATGTCTGTCTGTCTGTCTGTCTGTCTGTCTGTCTGTCCATCTATCTATCATGTCTATCTAATGTAATATATATTGTCTGTGTCTTTTCATCCATCCATCTACTACAAAATAGAACAATTGTGTATCTATCCTCTCAACATTTGGGGTTTCTTTTTAATCAATCATTCGTTATCATTCTTCCTGTCTGTTTGACTCCATCTATCTATCCATCCATCCATCCAATTACGTAACCAAATTGAACAATCTATTTGTGTATCTATCCTCTCAACATTTCCCCATTTATTCCATCACCAATTTATGTCTATGTGTCTGTCTGTCTGTACATCCATTGCTCCATCCATCCATCCATCGTGTAAACTCATTCAATTGAGGAAAGCTACAACATGGTTTGTAGGCCAGTGCAGCGTACAGGAGTGCATCGTCATCAGGAGAGGAGAGTTAGAGACGGGCTTTTTTCTTGGCCAGTGCACTTAATGCTGACTCAGAGAGTGGATTGAGAACAGAATAATAGTGTGATGGTGGAGTAAAGCGCCTGTTTAATGCAAGTCAATCTTCTTCCCAACAAATACATGCATCAAAGCGTCATTCTTCATTTGATCTGGGCTGCAGTTATTCACCTGTCCTTTTGCCGGTGGACCGCGTTGGGCTGGTGATTTTTCATATTGCTGTTTATTTAAAGATGATTCACTGCTTTTTCACAGTGAGCAGGAGACTTTCACCAGTCTCTCGTGGAATCTCAGGGGCATCATGGGATGTGCGCAGCCTATAATTGTATCTAGTGAGTGGATTCCGAAGGCGGACAAAAGGCTGTAATTGAGTTTGTGGTGCTAAATGCAGGAAACATATTTAATCGGATAAGTGAGTGTTGACTGCTCTTGTTGATTGGTGGATTATAGGCCAACATTGCAATCGCTTGCCACTTTTATGTCTCTCTCTCTATCTCTCTCACGCTCTCTTCATCTCTCTCTATCTCTCTCTCTCTCTCTCTCT
>SOMO01000087.1:620816-631551 GCA_028128575.1 Paedocypris carbunculus
AATTATTCTACTCTCCATAAGTAATGGTGTTTTCTCCAAATGTCAGACACTGCATTAGTTTTCCACATTAACTACTTCCTTTTAGAAGGTGTGGAAGAATTAACAAACGGAAATATAAAAACGATTGGGGTGAAAACACATTGCTTTCAGTTATTAACTGTGACAATTACAGTCTTTTTTTTACACCTCATTATAAGCTGACACATTTTCAGGGAAATTTCCAAAAGCAAACCCCTGATTTTTTTCAGCAGCCCTCTGAAAGGCAAATGCAAATGAGATGCATATAAGACGCAAAAATTGTGCACAAACAGGGTGAAAAAAGGTAAATTTGCTAGGAGTTTCTGAGCAGGCCAACTTTGATCTCACAGCGTGAAGATTTCGCATAATAACGAGCTCCTAACGGAAACTGGGTGTGGTTTAATTCTGCTGTTTCTCAGGGGACCAATCAGATCACAGCACTGTTTTGTCAGCCAATAAGCACAATGGAGATAACAGCCAATGAGGCCTCTGGTGACCACAATTAAAAACACAAAAGGAGAATTCCTCCAGTGAGAGTTAGTGCGCACTTGTACAGTCTAACACACAATCCTCCAGAGCTTTTATTGTTCTAGCGCGCTTGCTTTCTTTCATTTTCTCCCTCCCTCAATCTCTCCTTCTTTTTCCAGCAGTGAAGCAATCAGCTCAATATGTTTTGTATTTCTTCAAATTAAAAAGAAATATTGCCCCTGCTGAGAAGAAGAAAAAAAAAACACCCCTTCTCTCCGTCTCTGGCATTTTGCTTTTTTCTCTCCCGTGCTCTTGCTTTCTCTTTCATCCCATCACACCATTTTAACCCCAGTCATCTTCTTTCCCCCCATCCGCTGCCATTAACCTTCCCTGTCTTCGCAGCTCAGCATGCAGGACCACAAAACACGGGGAGACACTACAATGGACAACTCAACTGTCTGACTCTGGGACAGAAAACGACGGTTGGGCCGAGTTCTGGCAGCTGTTCAGACTCTCTCTCACTCTCTAACGTTCACATTAAGTTTTTTCCCCCCTCTCATCTTTGTCTTTTCACTCTGTTCTTCCATTACAGCAGACTGACGTGCTCTCTGGGGGTTCTGCATATGAGCCATCTTTCCCTGTGTGGGTGTGTGTGTGTGTGTGTGTGTGTAACCAAACTTCTGACTGGCTCAGGATCACTTCTCAGAGGATTTCTGGTCAGAAAGAAGACTTTCTCTCACTCTCTCTCTCGATATCTTAGTCGCATCAGTGCCGTAAAAGGGAGAAGTAGGTCGTCTCACCTCAGGAGAAGTGAAGTGTGTCTGTATGCGAGAGCACAATGGTGAGCGTATTGTTATTCCACTGGCACGTTGAGGTGTTTTGAGGGTAGGTGGAACCCACGGTAATGCATCAAGACTTGCTGACTCCTGGAGACGATGGATGTGTAAGAGATTTGGAACGTCATTTTGTGTGTGTGTGTGTGTGTGTGTGTCAGATAGTATTGTGGATGAGTGGATTTTGGTCTCATTTCACACAGATTAAATTCAAATGTATTTTTGACAAACACAGTCATATGACAAATCACAGTAAGTAAAGGTAAATAAAATATATAAGTATCTTACAGAATTTTAAAGTATCACACAGTGTAGCATATGTGACATAAATGCTTAAAGCAGTTTCTGAGAACTGTTCTGGGACTTCAGTGGAACAATACAAAAACTAAATAATTTACAGTTACACTATTTTTCCTTTACTCTTTCTTAGAAAATATAATGTACATACGTTTAGAAATGAAAATCACAGAAAAGAATTGTGTAATTATACAGCATTCTAATACAATCTGAAACTTACAACTCAACACACACATTAATATTCAACATCTTGTGATATGAACAATAACAAACAGGTCCACACACACACACACACACACACACACACACACACACACACACACACACACGCACTTTACATACACCATCTTCCAAAGGAAATGGTGTAATTCTCCAACGCAATTAATCATTGGGTAAAATCCACAACTGTGACAGTTCTATCACAACTCTGCAATTTTCACTCTTTCATTAAACCAGAACAACCATTTGTTCTAGAACATTATTACAAACACTTCAGCTGTATTTGAAAGCTTCATTTGGGGAGCGTTCGTGCTTTGTCAGCGAATTGCGTACATTTCAACTCCTCATCAATTAATACTGGAGTACCAGGCATCGGGATTGGGCTTTGAGGAGCAGATGTGCAGGATAATGACTGTTTTCACTGTCAGACCGTGCGGGCTGAGTGACTGTAAAGCGAGATTTGTTTAACTGGCTTCTACCATCTGTGAAGCTGTAGTGTCTGCCGAGTTGTGGAAGTACAGAGAGAATTATTGCAGCTACAGGTCGCGTGTTTTATGGAGGACCACCAGAGTACAAACATTTCATCCCAACTGCCCTCACACAAACACACAGTGTGTGTTTGTTCTTAAGCTTTTGACTCAGTCTGGAAGAACATTTACGGAAAACCTCGCAAGGGTCGACGAAAATCCCATTTCAGTAAATGGCTCCCAAACAAGACCGCAGTGGTCTTCCGAACTCCCGGCAATGCTAGCAGTCATTCCAGATTACAATTGCAAACTCTCATCCGCAGTAGCTGAATTAATCATTGGTCACCGTGAGGTCACAGGACAGTCAGGTTGTCTCTAAGTGTCCCAAAGCTGGAACGCTGAGTGCTGAAGAAAGTTTGGCCATGGTGACACCATCACCGAGCTCTGAAAGGATTGCTCTTTAAGCTTTGGATGTCACAAGATTACCTTCACATTCCTGCTCTTCCAAAATCCCTTTGTTGTGGTAATATGCTTTGTTGGACATCGCTTCCTTCCCGCATCACTCAGAGTATTGGATTGATGGTCACACTGCCGGTGAACGGCAGTAATGCGGTTTACAGATAAACGTGAGAAAGAAATAAGAGAGTGGCCTTTCGTTTTTAGCCTTTGCAGATTACTCGTGTTGGCTCCAACAAATGATTCAGTATTAGGGAAAGTGTGTCATATAGGGATTGTATTGAATTTGGCTTTTCGTAATGGCTTAATTTATTGATGATGTTTTGTGCTTATGCGGATAATGTGTTTTATTGACATTTTGCAGTGGTGTGCCAGATTCTGAGACCGATGAGGTGAGATCGATGGTTTGATTTGGAAAGGTAGTCTGAGTGATACGATACAATACGATACAATAAGTATACCGCTTAATCAGAACAAAGTGTTTACATTTGAGAATAATTTTCTAAAAAAGTTTGATTTATAATATGTTTTAAGGGGACAAAATTGATTTTCTAAAGGACGATTTTCTTTTTCAATTGAATCCTTTTTTTGTACTCACTTGGTGCATTGTATTTTATGGTCAGTATATGTGTTGGAGAGTTCCTAAATCAAGACAATAATGAAAATTTGCGTGTTTATGATATGATATGACTTTATTAATTCCACAAAGACGTTTTTTGTGTTTATAGCAGCATGATGGGCAAAATAATGTAAAAATAAAAACTCGTGCAGTAGAAAAAAGTTACAACAATAATAAAAGTGCAAGAAAAAACTTCAGTAAAACTAGTAAAATACCAACCAAAAAGTAAACACTGACAGCAAAAAAATAAAATTGTTTGTATGTCATGCCTTATGATCGGCTGGCCAATATTTCTCACGGTCCCAGCCTCTGTTCCGTTGATTAAAGTATTAAACCGTCTCACAGTGGAGAAATTTACAGTACTCTGCATTAAACCCATCCAAACAGTGAAGGATATACACATCCACAGTGAGAAACAGGCCGGTTTAGTGTCTTGCTCAAGGACACTTCAGTTGTGATATCTGCACATCAGGGATTCGAACCGTGAAGTTTTGCTCACAAGTCCTACAATAAGGCCACAACCCGTAGCTCGCTATGATCGATAAATGGATGAAACATGTAAGTGAAAATGACGGCAGTTAACTAGGTGTGCACTTTGTGAAGTAAATTCAGTACATAAATAAAACCGTGTTTTGCCTTTTAATGACAACATTGATATCTACTATTAGTCTCAATAGTTTTATTATTTCTAGTTATACCCACCCTGTGAAATGTTTTAATATAAAGCTGTTATCACAGGTATTAATAGTTTGTTTATGTGAAGCGCTGATGAAACAGAAACTACAGTCCCCATAATGCTTCTGCTGCCGTTCCTTCATTCATTCTAATTGTATAATTTGTAATATTTACTTGAAAGCACAACCATTGAGCATTATTTATATTTTAGAATACATTATTAGATTACTTAAATATTTGAAGGCTAAGTTTCTTTATTTGAGAATAATAATTGTGTCTGTTTTCATCCAAATATACAGTATGGTCTCAAAATGGGTTGGCCCTCATTTAATTGAGTTTGATATCCCTGTTGTATGTCATCCACAAAAAAAACAATATTTAAGGAACTGTTTTCATGTGTTAGTTTTGTTTAAATGAGTTTCATGGAGAGTTTATGCATTGTGGTTTTTGCTCTTGATTCATGATATGTAGTGTTACCGTGTTGTGTAAAGTCTCTGGCCAGCTGAGCCGGAGATTTGGTCAGTCTAAACAAGGCTTTAGGGTGGACAAGACACTGTTTGCGTACTGAACCTTGACTGCCCTAAAATGCCTGCTGGTTTTAATCTGACAAACTGTCTGTCAGTGTGTGTAGATACAATGAGAAAGAACAAGAGTGTGACGAAGACAGAAACGGAGAGAAATGGACCTGGAGATATGAAAAAGAGCTGATCTGTGCATTTGGAGTAGTGTGTGTCTTTTCCAATTTGTGATAGTGAATACGCTGGAGGATATCATTAGAGGTGGATGGGGAAGTGTGTGCTGAGTCATGTGTGGGCTGACCACAGACACTCGGTTTTGTGTATATTTCTAGTCAGTGTGTGTGTGTGGTTTAGGGCAAATAATGTTGCATTTCTGTGGGCAGGAACACATTCTAACCGTCCCTTAGGGACACACACAACAATCGGAGTCCTAAAACGAGACTTGTACACAGACGCAAAATGCCATCCTTGCAAACAACAAAACAATACAAATCAATATATCATAGGCTCAGTTTGTGGTTGTGTGAAGCTGGTTATGATGTATTAACCTGGAGAGTTTATATATTAATCATAAACATGTTTTTTTTGCTTTCCATAATGCTGTTTATTAGATTTATGATTATTTTTATATATTAGGTCCCATATGGTTTTATTAAATTCATGCAACTTCTGGGGACGATTTTGTTCCTGGAATAGACCTTAAGCCAGCTCACATTCACAGACTTCCAGAAGCACTTTATCAAACCCAGTATATTGCTGAATCCACATCATTTTTTCCCCCTAAGAGTTATATCTTTTTCCTCACAAGCTTGTCAGATAAGCAGTGTGTGCTGGTGTGTTTTTGATTTGTATTCTCAATTTCTCATTCTGTGTGATTAATTTGTGTGTCCATGATTTGCCTCTTTAATGGAGAATAACTGTCTTGCCTGAACTAGTGTTTGAAACATTACTATTTGATGTCTTTATAGGACTGAACAAAAGAAGTAATTTTAAAAGCCGAAATCGATTTTGCTTTTGAAAATGTGGAAGTGCTGAATGTTTTCTGTGTGGGTTTGGTCTAGTAGAGAAAGCATATAAAGAATGAATGGTATAAAACTGCTATGTCCATGGAAAGTTCTTCTAAAACGTCAAACCCAACGTCTGAGTGAATTTCCTGAACTGCAACCTCCTGGTTTTTCTCTGGTATATAATTGTGTCTGTTAATTTAGAGATGTTGGTTGTGATGTCATTTGGCTGACTTGTGATTGCCTGGTTTACAGACATGATAGATGGCTTCCCCTGCCTGTGATTAATCCCTTTGAGGCTTTGAAAGGTCAAGATGTCAGCTAATGTTTTGTCATGTTAATGTTTTTGACTTACATCTCTCCCTCTCTTTTCTTCTCCAGGATGGGCTTGGTGATGGTATGAGAGTGAGCATGGCCCTTTGGGCAGGCACATGGGCCATTCTTCTACACTTGGCCCTCTTAATTTTTGTCACTCTACCTCCAAGCCAGTGCCAAGGGGAAGGTTTCCACCTGCAGTTTACACAGTCGCTGTACCATGCATCCGTCTACGAGAACTCTGCTGCCCGCACCTATGCCACCAGTCAGGTTCGCATGGGCATTCCTCTCCAGATGCACTCATGGGACGTGAGGTACCGCATCACCTCAGGTGATGAGGAAGGGTTCTTTAAGGCCGAGGAGTATACTCTGGGGGATTTTTGCTTCTTGCGAATACGAACCAAAGGTGGAAATGCCGCCATATTAAACCGTGAAGTTCAGGATAACTACTTGCTGACAGTGAAAGCTTCCATTAAGGGAGATACACTAGAGACCTGGACAAAAGTGAATGTGCAGGTCTTGGATATGAACGACCTTCGACCCCTATTCTCTCCTACAACATATTCAGTTACCATTCCAGAAAGCACACCACTACGTACCAGTATAGCCCAGGTCACTGCCACAGATGCCGACATTGGATCCAATGGAGAGTTCTACTACTTTTTCAAAGAACGAATGGAGCTATTTGCTGTCCATCCAACTAGTGGAGTCATTTCACTCAGTGCGAAGCTAAATGTTGATGTTCAGAGACGCTATGATCTGGAGATTCAGGCCGTCGACAGAGGAATGAAGCTGTATGGCAATAATGGCGTGAGCAGTACTGCCAAACTGTTTGTTCATGTAGAACGGGTAAATGAGCATGCACCTGAAATGAGTGTTGTTACCCTAACACCTCCATTGTTCGAGAAGTCCCCAGTTGTTGCTGTGGTAACCGTTGAGGACCTGGATGAAGGGGTGAATGGAGAGATTGACAATGTCAGCATCGTGTCAGGAGACCTTCTTGAGCTTTTCACCGTTGAAAGAACTAATGAAAAAAGTCTGGACTTTGTGGATGAAGAAGACAATTCGAAAAGACTTTCAGAGTTTGTACTTCGTGCTACTGAGCAATACGATTGGGAAAAATATCCATTTGGGTTGAACCTCAGTCTGCAAGCTTGGGATCGTGGCACACCTCCGAAATTTTCTACTCTTCACATGGCTAATTTGCGACAGTCACGGCCGACACTGACAGTGGTCAAATTTCAGAAGGAAGAATATGAGGTCCTTCTGAGTGAGATCGCCCCACCTGGCACAGTTGTCCAGGCTGTCAAGCTCCAGCCAGAGCCCGATGATGCAGAGTACATACTGACCCCTTCTGCTGACTCGGCGTACTTTAGTATCAACACTAATACTGGGGTCATCAGCACAGGGCGTTGGCTCACTCAACTGAAACGGGATGTATTTGATCTGGAGGTTTTAGAAGTAGACAGTAACCTTCGCGTTAAGGTTAGGATTGTTCTTGAGGATGCCAACGACAATGCACCTACATTTGTCCAACAAACGTATGAGGTATTTATCAATGAAAGTGTCCCCATAGGTACTACTGTTGTAGTTGTAACAGCTTATGATGGTGACCATGGGGAAAACGGGTACATTACTTATAGTGTAGCTAATTTTACACCGCTACCTTTCAGTGTACAGCAGTTCACAGGTGCAGTTACGACAACTCAAGATCTCGATTTTGAATCATCTCTGGAGAGCTACAGTTTTGTAGTCCGGGCTTCTGACTGGGGGTCCCCGTATAGGCGAGAGAGTGAAGTGAACATCACTGTGCACCTTGAAAATGTAAATGATAACAAACCACTTTTTGAGAAAGTGGAATGTGTAGGCGTGATCTCCCGTGACCTTAGAGTTGGCGAAGTCATTACAACAATATCTGCCATAGATATTGATGAGCTGGAGCTAGTCAAATATAAAATCTTCTCAGGAAATGAGAATGGATACTTTGATTTAAACCCAGACTCTGGGGTAATGACCTTACAGCAGTCTCTCGCCACAGCAGAACCAAAAAACGTCTTCAATTTGAAAATTACAGCAACCGATGGGGAACACTTCTCAGATCCAATGTTTGTGAATATATCTGTATTGCAAGGGAAGTTGCCACCAAAGAGCTTTAATTGTACAGAGACAAGAGTAGCTCAACGTCTAGCTGAAAAACTTCTAAAGAAAGCCAAAGCTGGAGTTAAACCCAAGATGGGGGATGGCTTTATCGACTTGTTTTCTGTGAACCGTCAGACACCACAATTTGATCAGTCTTTTCCAACCGATATTACTATACATGAGGATGTAGAAGTTGGCAGTAGTGTTTTTCAGATCAAATCTTATGATAGTGACACAGGGTTCAATGGACTTTTATTATACTCCATAGCTGATGGCAACATAGACAGTTGTTTTTCCATTGGTATTCTGAATGGCATACTAAGTGTTTTTCTTCCACTGGATCGTGAAAGAAATGACAGATACCTTCTCAACATCACTCTATATGATCTTGGACAGCCACAGAGATCCACCTGGCGACTTCTTACTGTTTACATTGCTGATGCAAATGACAATGCACCTCAGTTTCTTCAAGAAGAGGGGTACCAAGCCCACATTCCTGAAAACACTCCTGTTGGTATAGAAGTGATCCAAGTAGAGGCTACAGACAAAGATCAAGGTCTCAATGGAGAGATTCAATATTCCCTACTCACTAGCACTTCACAGTTCGGCATTAACAGCTCTAATGGAATTGTGTATGTGGCAGGTCAACTGGACCGCGAACTTGTCCCTTTCTTTACCTTGAAGATAGAAGCTCGCGACAGAGCCGAACGAGGATTTCAGCTGTTTTCTATAACAACCCTTAAAATCTCCCTGGAGGATGTCAATGACTGTCCTCCAGCTTTTATCCCAAATGTTTTTACTGCCCGTGCCCTAGAAGACCTTCCAATGGGTACCGTCATTGCTTGGTTAGACACGCAAGATCCTGACCTGGGACTTGGTGGACAAGTGCGGTACTCACTTGCTAATGACTATGATGGGCGGTTTGAGATTGATAAGACTAGCGGAGCCATTCGTTTAACCAAAGAGTTGGATTATGAAAGTCAACAGTTTTTTAATCTGACAGTTCGGGCAAAAGACAAAGGAAGACCTGTGTCACTCCTGTCGGTTAGTTTTGTAGAACTTGAAGTGGTTGATGTCAACGAAAATCTATTTGCACCATATTTCTCCAACTTTGCCATGAATGGATCAGTAAAAGAAAATGCTCGCATTGGAACCTCCGTGCTCCAGGTCACTGCCCGGGATGATGACAGTGGAAGGGATGGTGATGTGCAATATTCCATTCGTGATGGAAGTGGCCTTGGAAGATTTACCATTGATGAAGAAACAGGTATGTTTTTATTATGCATTGCTTGCATGTTTTTTTTTATAAGACTCTTGTTATTTTCCAACACAGCTCATTGTTGAGGTAAAAGGATGGAGTTGACTAGCTTCATGTAGACCTTTCTTTGATCAAGGTTTTGTAAGTGCCCTTTGTAAGTTCTATAAATGAGATTATTGGATTTTGAGTAAAATACTTGATGCTAGATGATATTTGGATGGTTAGGAAAACACTGCAATAGTAAAGCACTGCAGTAAATGCTATTTACAGAGTCTTCCTGGTACAATGAATAGTCTTTAGAGGTTTGTCTAACACCTCAGGCCAGTTAAGCACCGCTTTGACCTACATTTTATTTAGGTCGATTTTTGATGGCTGAGATTTAAGAGCACGATTGAAATGGAATTAGAATTGGATATGTAATGTTCCAGCAAACCATGTGGTTTTTCATGGTTTTTGAGCATATTTTATCCCAAAAAAGCAGATATGTATGTGTAAGAGACCTTGAGTTAGTAACGCTGTTTCATTAAAGAATATGTGTGTTTGTTGCATTCAGCTTCTAGTAGGTGAATTCTATTGAGATACCAAGCCATTTTTTATTTGACTTTTTGTTTTAGTCTTGTCTGACTAAAGCAAAGAGAGAATATCGCCATAGAGTTGAGAGGCTATATGTAGGGACCAGAGACATCTTAGGCAATTGTTTCTATTTGAGTTTGACCAATAAACCACCTAACTACTACTCAAATTGTCTTAGCAACCGCACAGCTACAAGGTAAAGACCGCTTAGGGTATTACTATTTCAAAGCTGCTCATTATCTGGTGCAAGATGGTTGTTTGCTGGTTGAGCACCTACTCTGTTCTAAAACAACGACTAAATGGCCCAAAGATCTGCCATCTTGCACCAGATAATGAACATCTTGAGGCCTACAGACGTAGGTTGTTCTGAACAGATGTAGTAAATCTCACATGCAGCTTTTTTTTTTTTCTTAGAAACCAGCGCCTGTGATTCTGTGGGTCAATATCAGCTTATGATTGATTTTACAACCAGGGTTTGATTAAACTGTTGTTGTAGTTGAAATAGTGTACGTCTAGTTAAGGTCAATGTCACGCAGTTTATAAATTGAGAGACAGATTGAAAAAGAAAAGGTGATCGGATGAAAGAGTTTGAGGTTCAGGGGCCAAGGCGATGTGTGTTTGTGTGTCCGTTCACCCACACAATGCCTGAAAATGATCCGGAGATTTTGGAATGACCCTTAGATCTCCTGTGGTCTTTCACCTTCCTTTGGAATGAGGCAATTTGGAAAAAGGGGAGAGGGCCATGAATATCTGTCCGTTTCTTTTAAGATTGAAACAAAAGCTTTACAGTGGCCTTTAAAGGGCATGAATCAAAGACACTCTGATCCAGAACTGTCACCTTCTGCTTTTTTCTTCTGCTTTTTTTTTTTTTTTCCC
>SOMO01000087.1:661574-672319 GCA_028128575.1 Paedocypris carbunculus
TTTTTATCTCAGAATTCCGAGTTAGTAAGTCAGAATTCTGACTTTTTATCTCAGAATTCCAAGTTAGTAAGTCTAGAATTCTGACTTTTTATCTCAGAATTCCGAGTTAGTAAGTCAAAATTCTGATTTTTTATCTCAGAATTCCAAGTTAGTAAGTCAGAATTAGTTAAAGTTAAAAAGTCAGAATACTTTTTTTTTTATTTTTTTTAGTGGCGGAAACGGGCTTCCATACTAATCTGATTCAAGCCTGGTGAAAAATCCGGGTGGTTTGATTTTTATATTCGCGTAAATATGGCGTTTAAAACATTTTGCCAACTCAAAAACGCGAGGAAGAGTCAGCGCCATCATCCTCGTGGTCACGTGACTTCAGACTCTTACCTTGTCACTTCACGTTAAGCGTCTTCAGCCGAACTGTCTGGAAAGGCGTAAGTGAGACGTTGGAGTTTGCGGATGAAGCCGGCGAAGCTCGAGGCCGGATCCGCTGACACTGATGGATGTCGGAATCGTCGGGACTGACACGCCGGTCTGAATTACATTACTCCACCGCTTCTCCAGGCACTCGCTGCCCGTCATGCCACTGTGGTGGGCAACCTTGTGGGGAAAGAGAGAGATTTCCTATTAACCCAGTTCCAGAGCTTCCCAGTAACTCCTGCTGGATCAACGTGATGAGACTCCACTATTTCTTCTGCGTTTTTTTGTTCCTAGATGTTGTCGCTTATTCACTTGCTCACGGCACAATTTTTTTTTCCTCTCGTGATTTTTTTTACTCTTTGTGTAAAAGGCAAAACAACTAAATGAAATAGCTTGTAGTTATTGCAGATTACAAATGGATGTGTGTGTGTGTGTGTGTGTGTGTGTGTGTGTTATTTTTTAGGATTATACGCATTAATAACTATATGAATACATATTTTATATTAACTTTCACATAGTACATGAACAGTTAATGAGTGTCACACACACACACACACACACTTGCATTTCTATTTCNAAAGAACTTGTTAATTTCTGCAAGACTTAATTACACTGTAAACCATAGCTCTTGTACACAGAGAAGGTAAAGCAACACTGAGAGAGATGTACTGTATAAAAGGTAAAGTGAGAGAAGGAAAAGCAAGGTGAGATGAAAGCATAGAAAAAGAGATTCATAAAAAAGTAAAGAAGCAGAAAGGCAAAGTAAGGTGAGCAGAAGACAAAGAGGCAAAGAACTGGAGAGAGATAAAAAAAAAAAAGAAAAGGGAAATGCAAGAGCTAAGCAAAGAGATTGAGCCTGAGGTGTAAAGTACTTGAGTACACTTTAGGACTTTTTGTAAATATTTTTTTACTTATTATTTTGGCTATTTGTACTGAGTATCAATAATATAAGCAACTTTGAAATTCACGCAGTCCCAACAGGTTTACGCAATCAAAACAGTACAAGTACTAATACAAGTACAAGTACTAAATTCCTAAAGTGTACTCGAATACTTTACACATCTGGATTGAGTTATGTAGAAGATAAATCATAGAGAAAGAAAAATGTGCAAACATTTGACAAGAAAAAAAATGGATGTATACATGTTGAAGCAACAGAGAAAAGTAAAGGTGAGCAAAAGCTAGAGATAAAGAAATGTAGAGAGTAATAGATTTAGAGGGAGAGAGAGAATGACGTAGAGTGAGTGAAACAAATATCAAGGAGAAAGAGACATGCGTACAGTACAATGTAGAGCAACATAGAGAGGGAAAATGAGAAGAGAGAAACCAAGAAATGGATGGAGAGAGAAATATGTAAATTATTTAACCGTAGAGTGAGAGATGAAGATGGAAAAAATGAAGCAGCAGAGAAAGAGAAATATGTAGAATGTAAAGCACCCCAAAGAGAGACGTACAGAAAATAAAATGAGAGAGAGAGAAAGAGAGCGAGAGAGGCAAGGAGATGGTAAAGCAGCATAGACAGAGTGAGGGAGAGAGAAAAAGAGAGAGAGAGAGTGAACGTGGGACGACAAAGCGTCCAGGCCTTTGTTGACGCTGCTTTGATAGTTAAATGACTGTTGTGTGTTAAATGACACTCTTCATTAACAGATCAAAGCAGAAAGCCTCTGATCGTACAGTCAGTGTTGCTGCTGTGATTATCAAGCAGCTTCATTGATCCTCCGTTACTGTAACTTCCTTTCCCATGTTTGTCTGCTTGGGTTCTGGCCCAGTCCCGTATTTCCAGGCCCGGCTTTCACTGTACAGCCGTTACGAGAGGCCGAATTGATGGCTAAGCCGATCATTTCAGTGTGAATATAAAGACGTGATTATTATAATTCATACTAATGATGGGACCGTCACTCAGCAAGAACTAATGGAGGTTATTAACACTGGCTGATAATCCTGTGTCTGATATGCTGGAGGATTTTATTGCAGCTTAAACTGCCACAGACCGTTGAGAGATTAATTGTCCGCTGTGTGGTTCGCGTGCAGGAGGAAACCGGGGCGGCGTGTTCGCGCTGGGCCTGGTGCAGGGAGAATGGAAGCTGTACGTGAAGAGAGCGCTGGACCGCGAGGAGCACGAGCGATACCTCATCAACGTCACGGCCACGGACGGACTCCACGTCTCCACCGCCACTGTGGATGTCACGGTCACAGACACCAACGACAACAGCCCCGTCTGTGACCCGGTTTGTGGAGTTTGATATTGTTTTAATTAAGGTTCTGATAAATGTAATTTCGTGTATACTCACTTTTTTTAAAAAGTAGCACTGCTTTTATGTCATAAGTTAAATATATGCTCAGTTCGATGTTGCAGAACAATACATTTGTCAAAAATGTTTTGAATTTTGACAGTCAAGTATTGATTATAAGCAAGCTAACTAAAAAGAAATATACGTGTGTGTGTGTGTGTGTGTGTGTGTGTGTGTGTGTATATATATATACTTCTGGACCTTCACTTCCAAAAAAATTGTGGAACCAGACCTCTTTAAATTTTATTTCAATAACCCTGATGTAGAATGAGAGAAAAAAAAAATCAAGGAGAAAGAGACATGCGTACAGTATAAATGTCATACCATGTGGTTACTTCATGTAATGGATTCTCTTGTGCTTTGGTGTAGGCCATGTACTCAGTGTCCGTGTCGGAAGACGTTCCTGTGCATAAACAGATCCTCCTGGTGAAAGCCACGGATGCTGATGCGGGCTCAAACGCTCAGATGCAGTTCTCTCTGTCCGGCCTGGGAGCAGACGATTTCTTCATCCATCCTCACACAGGTTCTGATTCATTTAAAAAAAAAAAAAAACATCCCTAACCTACGGCCCGTGGGCCATATCCGGCTCATCATGGTGTGAAATGTGATCTTCTCTTTACATAATTTTTTGATATACTTATTTAAGTGGATCTAGGTTAATTTGGGAGGAAAATTATGGCTGTACGCTGATATTATAATTTATATAATCATTATAAAAAATAAACATACATACATAAACATAACACTTTTTGCGAAAAGTGATCTTGGCCAGTACATATGTTTGTCAACTAACTTTTTTCGAGAAGAAGAGCAAAACCGGGGTCACTTTTTTGCATCACAGATTATCATTTTCATTCTGGGCTAAGAATTAAAAAGAATTGGACTCAAACATTCAGAAACTGGATTGTGAAAATTCACTGCAGACGTTGCACTAAAATTAAAAAACATTGGAAGTTTAATCTGATAATTTATTTTGTATTTCTTTTCTCACATTTTGTAAACTAGACTAATATAAAAAAGCCTATTTAATTTTCTTTATACAAGTGGTCCAGATTAACGTTTTGTAATGTAAATCTGTTTTGGTTTTCTGAAGGTGAGCTGATGACCGCTGTGGAACTGGACAGAGAAAAGGTTGCTCGATACTCTCTGGTTGCCCGGGCGACAGATGGCGGCGGCCTGTTTTGTGAAGCTGATGTGGTGGTCATTCTGTTAGACGTGAACGACAGCCCTCCGCTCTTCAGTGCACCATATTATACCACCAGCGTCTACGAAAACACAGCCACCAAAGCTCTGCTGACCAGAATACAAGCCATCGACCCTGACCTGGGTACGGCCTGAATCAATGACGTTAATGCATGAGAAGTTGAAAAACCGAGAGATAAACTACAGATGATTGAATGGAAATAAATTGGTGGATTAAATGGATTGAATGATTAAGTGAACTTAGAATAGGTGGAGTAATTGACATATAGATAAATGGTTAAGACAGAAGAATAAGCTTAAGAATGTGCTTAAAATGGATAGATGGATGGATGGATGGATGGATGGATGGATGGATGGATGGATGGATAGATAGATAGATAGATAAAGATCTGCACCACGTGTACAGTGTGTATGGCAGATTATATTATTTGTGGGGAAAAAAGAATGTGAGTGAACATAGAGTGAAAAGTATTTTCTAGATCTATATGTTTTCACTTTTACTTCCAGGTGTAAATCGCAAAGTGGTGTACTCTTTGCTCGACTCTGCTGATGGATATTTCTCCATTGATAAATCATCGGGCATCGTGATTCTGGAGCGCCTGCTGGACCGCGAGGTTCAGTCTCTGTACCATGTGGTGGTTCGAGCATCAGACCAGGGCGTTCCTGTCCGCCTCTCCTCCCTGGCCAACATCACCATCACCGTCCTGGATATCAACGACAACCCGCCCGTGTTTGAGAGGAGAGATTATCTGTCCACGCTTCCCGAGGACATCACTGTCGGGACGGAGGTGCTGCAGGTTTACGCCGCCAGCAAAGACATCGGCACCAATGCTGATATTTACTACAGCATCCGATCTGGAAACCAGCAGGGGCATTTCGCCATCAACGTCAATACGGGTGAGATTTATGGTTCTTAAATGTTTGAGAAGTTTTTCTTACGTCCTTTTTCTCTTTCTCCATCTGTAGGTGCCATTGTTGTTTCTCGATCGTTGGATTTTGAGTCCTGCAGGGATTATTTCCTCACAGTGGAGGCCACGGATGGAGGAACTCCGCCTCTGAGCGCCGTCACCATGGTGAACATCAACCTGACTGACGTGAATGACAACGCCCCCATGTTTAGCCGCGATGCCTACAGCGTGTCCATTAGCGAGGATGCTAACATAGGAGACACGGTTGTCAAGGTAACTGCATAAACACCCAAACCCCTCTTTTCATCTAGTGGACTACAGAGGTATCTGTTCCTTTACTTTCAACGCAGAACTTTTTTTTTCATGGTTCTATTGTTTTGTCGCTCTTGTTGTGTAGGTAACTGCAGAGGATGTCGACAGTCATGCTAATGGCAACATCCTATATTCCATCATCAGTGGCGACCGAGAAAACCAGTTCTTTGTTGAGCCAATCACGGGCCAGATCAAAGTCAACAAACAGCTGGACCGAGAAACGGTTAGAAATGTTGCTTTCCTGCAGTCTCTGTTGCCATGACAACTGAGACAAGTCTCTATTTAATGTAATAAATGGGACAGAAACCCACAGACTTAATTTTAAATGGCATGGGCAAGAAATCAAATTCTACCCAGCTGGTAAATATTAATTGACCTAAAAAATTATGTAACGCACTTCCAATGACAATACTAAAATCACTTCCATTGTACACATCAAAATATTATTTAAATGTTCTCAGTTGTTTTAACTTAACTTTTATTTATGCAAACTTACTAAATCAACTTTTACACAAAAGCACACACACACACACACGGACACACACACGAGCACACAGGAGGGGGCTGAAGTGCTTCATTATACTCTTTTTTTTGGGAATTTTTAAACAATAAATATCATGATATTATGGTTTATTATTATTGTTGTTTTACTATTTTGAATCTTATTTCAAGTATATAACAAACTGTAATTGGTATAAACGGTTGACTGTATGTGTACTGTATGTGATTCTCTTCCAGCAGTTATTCAGTCATTAATGAAATAGCTAGAAAATGCCAGAACCTTTGCCTGGATAAAGGTCCTACATACCTAACATCCGTCTGTAGGTCTAACGGTCGTTCACTTCAACCTGACTTTTCTTCATGAACTATTCATGACTCTGAAAGCCTTGAGAAAGAGAATATTTCCCTTTAGTCTGCACTCTTTTTTTTGTCTTTTATTTGTTATATTTAATTTATACTCTATCTTCTCTCCCTCTGTAGGTGCCTGGCTATACACTGTCCGTGAGAGCGCTGGACAGTGGAACACCTGCCATGTCCTCCACCATCCAGGTGAAAATTGACATCTCTGACATCAACGACAGCCCGCCCACCTTCACTCCGGCCAACCACACTGCAGTTATTCAGGTATGACTTTCTGCATGAATTAGCATAAACACACATGTTCTGCTTGTTGTATTGGTTCTCAAACTTTAAACCTGGAAAAAAATCTTGCGCACACTGCCAGCGTTTTAAGGCACAGGACACACATTCTTTCCTCCTCATCAATGACATTAACAGTGAAGCCAAGAGCAAGATATGCTTCGTCATATTTTTTGCATTTAACTTTTGAATGGCCTGTCTGAGTCTGTCCAACTTTAGGGCCATTCCTCTACTCTTTCACAAACGGTGAAAGTGAACGATTCGTATATCACAAGCCGAGCCACGCAGGCTCTATAGTGAGAGGAATCATTTGCAACTTGTTCAAACAAATTCATTAAATGATGAATGACTCAAAATGAATCGTTCAATTTGCTATTCGAGAGTTAAAGATCGGATTCAGTTAAAAGAATGGAACTTCCCATCCCTCATTTGCCGGGCTGTTTACTCATATATATAGATTTATATATATATTTTTTTTTTCTGCTCTTTGAAAACCACTTACCTACTGACACCCTGTTTTTCGGTTTTCAGGAGAACAAGCCAATGGGAACGAGTGTCCTCCAGCTGTCTGTCATTGACAATGACGCCTCCCACAACGGACCTCCTTTCCATTTCCGCATTCTATCAGGAAACGAGGGTGGGTGGTTTAAAATGGACCACGAGGGTCTGCTGACCTCCAGTCATGTGTTTCGGAGGTCTGAAGGGACAGAGTACGTCATTCAAGTCCAGGTAAGCTATGAAAAAATATATTTGGTTCATGATCATGATTGCATTCGGAATGCTCGCTCACATTTGACGAACACTTGATTGCTCCAGGCCAGTGATTCGGGAAGACCTCCTCTGTCAGCCACGGGAAACGTCCTGGTCCGCGTCATAGAGGAGAGTGTGCACAAACCCGTGGCGTCGCCGCTGCACGTGCACATCGTCACCATGGAGGACGAGTTTCCGGGAGGAGTGATTGGTCAGTTACACGCAACTGACCAGGATGCTTTCGACATACTCACCTATGGACACGCCCACCAACAGAGCAGCCTGTTCAAGGTAAGTGTGTGTTTCCATAAGTGTGTGTATACTAGTGTGTTTATCATGTTTGCTTCTCAGGTGAGCCCTCGAGACGGCCGGATCATCGCTCTCAGTGGTTTGGACGCAGGCCGCTACAACCTCACCGCTACCGTGACAGACGGGCGCTTCACTGTGAGCGTGCCCGTGAGCGTGCACGTGGAGCAGGCCTCCACCGAAATGCTCCATGAAGCCGTGACAGTCCGATTCGACCGTGTTTCCCCCCACGACTTTGTGTCGCGGTTTCTTCCTTCAGTCAGACGTGTTCTCATCAGCGTGATGGCGACATCTCGACCTGATGCTCTGCATGTGCTCAGCGTTCAGCCCGTGGAGTCCACCGGGCAGCTGGACTTGCTGGTGGCGGTGGAGATGGCTGAAGGCAAAGGCTTCTACAAGGCAGCTTTGGTGACGCAGAAGCTTAGCTCGGCCCGCCGTCAGCTGGACCAGGTTCTGAGGGTGTCTGCGGTCCTGGATAAGAACTGCTCCGGCTTGGACTGCAGAGAAGCTCAGTGCGAACAGACCATCACGCTGGACTCGCACAGTCTGCTCACCTACAGCTCCACTAAAACCAGCTTTGTGTCGCCCAAGTTTCACAGAAACACACGTTGCGTGTGCAGTGGTGAGGAATGTTTTAAGTCGAAGGTTTTGACGTTATAGACTTTGTGTAAAAGGTTGTTATAGCGGACTAATAGCTGAACATTGGCAGTGACAAACACGGTCTGCTGGTTCCTGGATTATGATCAAGAAGCAGTATTACCTCCTACAATTGGATTTGGAAATTGCTAGAAAATTGCTGTGAGCAAAAAGGTGTGAGTGAGAGTGTGAACGAGTGTGTCAGTGTCCAGCTCTGTGATTGGTTGGTTACTAATCAAGGGGTTGGGTCCCACCAACATGCCCAGGGTTTGGAGGGGCAACTCTAGACTTTCTATCAAGTTCTAGAACAGAGGTGTAAAGAGTCTATTAAAAGTTACAAGTCACCAATTCAAAGAATACTTGAGTAAAAGTTGTAAAGTATACAATTTAAAAACCCAAGTATTTTACACTGAATTTAGGCTAAAAAAATTCCTAAAAAAATATTTGTCACGCACAATCAAATGTAACTAGTAGCAATAAATATTCATTCAAATGTAGTAAAGAGTACAGATACTAAATCACAAATGTAGTCAAGTAGAGAGTAAAAGTTGCTTACATTTTTGTTTCTCAGTACAAGTACAAAGTAGCCAAAAATACTAAAATAAATTAATAAAGTCTATTCACTTTACACCACTGCTGTAGAAGCGTTTTTGGGTTTCTAGCACCTCAGTGTTTCAGATACATGACACACACTTGCTGATGTATTGGAAGTTGTATTGGATTTGGCAGTGACGTCTACTTCTCTATCTCTCAGATGGGCGTTGTTCTGCCGCATCGGAGGTGTGTGTGGACATGCGATGTCCTGGCGACATGCAGTGTGTGGGGACGGATGGCGACAGAGGTCCGTTCGCCTGCCAGTGTCCCCCGGGGAAGCTGGGAGAATGTGCAGGTGAGCGCTGACGCTGGCTCGGTCCTGCTTGGGTGCCTGATGTTTGTTCATGTCTGCTCTTCAGGACACAGCTCTCTGAGCTTCTCTGGCAGCAGTTATATCAAGTACCGAGTGACGGATGGAGCGAGAATCGGTGAGATGAAACTGGCTCTGCGGATCAGAACTCTACAGAGTAAAGGAATCATCATGTACACGCGCACAGAACCCTGCTCGATGCTAAAGGTACCGCACGCATTTACACTATAGAAATACGTAAAATCGAAAACATAATTTGCTGCTTTTCGCTTACTGTAGCATATTGCCTTAATACACATCTCAGTTTGGTACGCATCCTGCATTTCCCTAAAATTGCTGGTTCAAAACTTCTTAGACAAACATGTTATGAATTGAATTATACATTTTTTATATCCAACTATTACATTAGATTGTGTTTTCATATTTGACCCACCATGTTTGCTTGGCAGATAGAGGACGGAAAGTTGTGGTTCCAGCTAGATTGCGACAGCAGTCCGAGGAGCATTGGCATATCCGGCCGACCAATCAATGACGGAAACTGGCATCACGTGATCCTGGAATTACGTGGAAACTACAGCAGCCTGTCGCTGGACGACACATACGTGGAGCGTCGGCTGACTGCGGCCAAACTGCCGCCATTAGGCTCGGACATGTCGGTTTTCTTTGGAGCTCAGGTGTCGCCTCCAGACGCACGCAGCCTGACGGAGCGCAAGGGTCCGCGGGTCACTAATGGCTTTCAAGGCTGCCTGGACTCAGTGGTCTTGAACGATAACGAACTTCCCCTGCAGAACAAGCGCAGCCCTTACGCAGAGGTGGTGGGGCTGACGGATCTCAAACTGGGATGCGTTCTGTATCCCGACGCTTGTGCCGCCCAGCCTTGCCTCAATGGCGCCACTTGCACCAGCCTGCCCTCTGGAGGTGAGAGAGAGAGTGCCAGCGAGTGAGTGAGTGAGTGAGTGAGCGAGAGAGTCAGCGGACCAGTGTCTCTCCAGAAAGGTTTTTTTTTTTTTCTGAAATTGCAAGTTGATTAATCTTAATTTTCTAATTAATCCTCGGTTTGCTTCAATTACACTGGTTAATCTCTTTCTGTGATGTAATGACTCTGGTAATGAGCTTTTCTGACTTTGAGTCTGAGCGGCTCAGATTCTGTCTGTGAAGAGAAGCTCTTATTCACAACCAGTGAGAGCGGATAAACAAGAAAGCCGATGAAATCTGAAGACGAGCTCCTGCTTTTCACTTGCTCTTTTATCCCTGTCTCGTCTTTGGTCTTTTCCCTTTTATTTATTTTTTTTTTTGGCTCTTCTCTCCTCGTCCTAAAGGGCTGTTAAAGTAAATTATAACTACATATTTTCTGCAGAAATCTAACTGTTGACTTAATTTTATTTAATCGCATATGAATAAAAGAATACAATTATATATAAAGAGAGATAAACAGCCACAAAGTGTACATGAAAAATACCATTACTGTATGGTAATTAGTACCAGTATATCCTTTTTTTCCCTGTCGTTTGTTCGGTCTCTCAGCGTTGTGGGAGCTGTGTTGCTTTCTCTTTGTAAAGGTCGCGTCTGCTTCAGTGAGAGATTGTCTGTGTGTTTGTTTGGTTTGTGTGTTGCACTGATAAACCAGACTCGCTGTTTACCCACTGACATTTCCACGCGATTTCCCCATTGGCGCGCGCGCTCGTGAACAAACACGGTGTGTTGCATCCCCCTCAGGTTTCGCCTGCAGTTGCAGCGGTCTGTACACTGGAGGGCGCTGTGAGGCGGAGATCAGCGTGTGCGCGCCGAACCCTTGTCAGAACGGCGGCGCGTGTAAACACATCGGAAACGCCTTCATCTGCAGCTGCAAGAGAGGATACAACGGGGCCACGTCAGTTAACACTT
>SOMO01000087.1:672569-689348 GCA_028128575.1 Paedocypris carbunculus
GAATGCTGCTTACCTTTTTATTTTGCTTGTTTTTCATCAAATCAACAGATTCCCCTTTCCCATTCCTTTTAATTTACTGAATCAAAATGTTGCTGTTTAATCAACTTGTTTTTATTTACCTATTTATTTTTTAACGGTCCAGAAGCATCCTCACATTAAGCTGCACCGTCTCTTTAATTTAATATTTCGTTTCTATTTGGCGTGAATTAGTATGATGAATCTAAACTTCCGAAAGTCAAGAGCTGCCAGTATAATTTAATAACCAGCATCTGTTCCTTTCTACAACATGTACACAAGTCTGTTTGCACTGGCACTATGGAAACTGGCACGGCTTTAGTGCGGAAGCTCCTGCCAAGCGTACATACATATTCATGCCAGTTTCCCTCGTGCACCTCTGTCAGCAGTAGGTGTAATGCCCCGCTTGTCCATTGTTGCACCCGACTGTAGTACAATACTGCCACCACGAGATGGTGGCATCAATCTGTCCACCAACACATTAGTCTCCGTGTTAAGCTCTTTTCAGCCAAGCATGTGCAAGCAGGAGATTATTCTGCTGCAGTCTCTCATGGTTCACGCTAATGTACACGCTACAGAAACACTTATTCGCTTATTTAGCTCTGCCGGCTCAAATTCAGACAAACATATGACTCGGAATGTTCCCTCCGAGACACAATAAAGGCGGCCTCGAACGTGGCATTCATCTCCCCTAAAGTGAAGCATTTCAGAGTCGAGTGGAATTCCTGTCAGGAAGTATTCGATTTGCTTAAACCGAAGCATGTCACGCTCCCACGTTTCCGTAAAGCTTTGGTTTCTCGCGTTATTTACACCGCCACTGGCTTTCTGATTGCCTATTGTGTGCGGTCGTGCAGCGTCTGCTCTCTTCCCATCATGCCCGGCATCATGCGCGCTTTGTCAGTTTATAGACTGATGCATTTCTGCAGAGTCACAGTCAATTTTACGGCAGGGCAAAGATGCCGTAAAATTTCCAGAGGGACACAATAACAAGCGTGTTTATTCCCCACGCAGGTGTGAAGAGGACGTGAACGAGTGCGAGCGTGAGCTCTGCGAGAATGGCGGCGAGTGCGTCAACACCTTCGGTTCCTTCTACTGCAACTGCACGGCTGGATTCGTGGGCAGCGCCTGCTCCGTCCGCCCGGTGGTCGTTCCGGACATGCAGGCCGGGCAGGCGTACATCGGGAAGGAAGAGCTCATTGGTATTGCCGTTGTGCTCTTCCTCATCCTTGCCCTGGTCCTCCTCTTCATCGCCTTGCGGAAGAAAGTTTTCCATAAGAGCTATTCCCGGAACAATCTCTCCATGGTCCAAGATCCGGCTACGGCTGCCCTGCTGCACAAAGCCAACGGTGGGCATTACCCGCCTCTGCGCTGTGCCATCGGAGAGCCCATCAGCCTGTACACAGAAGGCCCCCCTCAGGTCCCCGTCAGGCCCATGGCGTACACCCCCTGCTTCCCCGGAGACCCCCGAGGGACCCTGGAGAGACGCTCGGGTGACGGCCGAGGCTCGGAGCTGACGGAAATGAGCACGTTCCATCCGTCCGAATCGCCCCGGATCCTGGGAGGAACTACGCGGAGGGGTGTGGTCGTGTGCAGCGTCGCCCCCAATTTGCCACCGGTGTCGCCCTGCCGCTCGGAGTGCGATTCACTACGCAAGAGCCCTTGGGAAGACGAAGGTGAGAATGAAATACTGACGTGTGATTGACAGGAAGGGCCAGTTATCACTCCACTCCAGATTCAAATTATTGTGCTTTTTATCACATGCAGAATTGAAAAATATATTCAAATTATCACATGAATTGTATGATGCAGAATATAAACGAGACACATTTGAAATACATTTAACAATTATAAGATGGAAATTATCCGGGCGTCACGGTGGAGCAGCTTGGGTTTTCCTCAGGTCTTCAGTTTCCCCCAACAGTCCAAGTTCTTGCGTTTCAGGTGAATTGGCATGGGAAAATTGACCATAGGTGTGAGTGAGAGTGTGAATGTGTGTCCCACTCTGCGAATGGTTGGCCACAGAACCACATTATGTGTCCCACCTCAAGGCCAGAGTTGCTGAGATTTCCAGCTCCCCGTAACCCAGAAATGGAGTAAGCAGCAGAATTGATAGATTGATGGATTTACATAAAGCATTATAAAGTCCACCTATCTTTTAAACTTTTTTTTGGTAATAAAAACCTCTACCTCTTTATTTTTTGTGTTATTTAAATTTTATTTCACTTTTCTTTAAATATAAGTTTTAGTTTTTCTTCTTCAATTGGTCAGAAGTCCAAAATGGTGGCACACACATTTGTTTTATACTCTCCCATTTAGTGTTTATTTTTTTGTGAATTCAGTTTAGAGCACACAATAAAATTAGGGGGGCAATGTTAGACTTGCCAGTTAGATGTACTGACAAAGAGTCAACAACTGTTATTACCAGTTGTTTAAGACATTGCACAACATACCAGGATAATTATACTTGGACTATTTAGGCCGGTCAGATATTCATAAAACACGTCTACCACATTCCAGTTATTATGCAAGAATTGTATTGGCCGCCAGGCTCTCTGTGGATTCTTATTGTCTTTAACAATCTAAAAGTTTGAAGGATTCATACATAGCCAGACCAACATCCTCACAACTACACTAAAGGTTCCAGATGGTTTTGTTAGTAAAATTGCATAAAAAGGCGGGATTTAACACAAATGATTAGTATCGTTCAGATTACAACAACTAATAAAAACACATCATGAAATTAGAAGTACAACATGAGTTGTATTAATAAATCGAAAAAATGAATTACCACCCAGGTGTTGCATGTTCAAATCCTGATCTGGTGGGATCCAATTGTCCTTGATCAAGACACTGAACCCCACATGCCCCCCAGGTGCCACAGCTTAAGACGGCCCACTGCTCCGGGTTTACAGTATGTGTGTTCACTTCACTGTGTGTGTACAGTCCCTAGTGGCCGTGTTGATAACCTCATCTAACTTTTGGAAGAAAGCGTTGACTTCTAGCCTTGTGTTTATCTTTTATTAAAAAATGAACTGACTTTTACTGTTATATATAGAGTGAAAAAGAGATACTGGTATGTTTTTTATGCTTGTCTTTCAGCTTCAGTTTGTATGTGTGATGATGTCAAGCGATCTTAAACTGCTGACCTTCGGTTCTTGAAGAAACAAGGGTCCTCGCTCCAGGCTCGTTTCTGCCTCGCATCGCTCACACACTGGTGTATTCACTGGCATATGTTTATGTGTTTGCCAATGTGAATTTATCAGACGGAGTTTGATCTGCTCATGCCTGCCAACTGTGCAATCCTGCTTTCCCTTAACATGTTTTATTTAAGCGGCGCGTTTAACTGCATTTAACCCCGCGCGGCTCTGATTGGACCAGACTGCTGATGTTCCGCACACACTTGTTTCTCAGGAAAAAGCCCGGAGGCTTTTCAGCAAACACATTTTGATATTCAGACTCCTAATGAACCTCACGCCAAGACTGAGAGCGGCGCAATGTTCACACTGTATTGCAGTCTAACGTTTGAGAAGCGAACGATGACTGTTTTAGGTCTAGAAAACCGAATCAGTGCCAGATTTCATGTTATCGGCATTTGCAGTGTCGAGGCGCAGCACTTTTATCTTCTTAAACTCGGCTCTGTTTCCTGCTGTGACGGAACCTTGGGAAAAACTGCTGGTGTTTGTTGAAGACAACCCACAAGACGCGTTTTCCAAAAATTCCTTCGTTAGTGATGCTTCCTGCGACTGAANGCTGCGTGCGAAAACCACTTCACCAGGCCTTTAAAAAAACAACTATTGTTTAATTGTGATGTATTCCCCAAAAAGTCCCATTATTTGCATTGGGAAATGCAAATAATAAACCGCATAGATATATTCTGAACTAGAATTCCAATCAAACAACGACCGCTTTATGGATTTTGAGAATGTTTAAAGTGGAATACATAGTTCTGATTAATGTTAAACACCCTAAATCCCACGGTTTATAGACTTCAACTGTGAAAATGTTATTCAAACAATGTCTCCTGTCATCTTCAGTGATGTTCACTGTAATGATCTGAGAACATAAAATCTTTTATATCCAAGAGGATGGATAATGGGATTGAAACTGACGCTTGATCAACCTGCTGCCATTTTTATGTGCAAAACGCATCAGAACGGTCCACAGGGGGGCTTTTGATTTTTAAACCATTGGATATTGGTTAAAATCCAAAAATGTGTATTATCAGTCTTCACATCGATAATCAAGAAAGTCAAGAAAGGATGTACGTGGGTCCATTACAGTGGCGAAAACCATTTTCCTTCTAGTAATAAATTTGCCCCCCAACACAATCCTCTGAGGCTTTTTACTGCCGATAATTACTTCATTTTTCATTTCCATGTGGCGGTGTCGTCCTCCATTCCAAACCTCTTAGGTCTTAAAAATCTCCACCTGCGAAGTAAGAAGTGAGACAATTACACGCAGCTGTTCTTAGCAGCCGTTACTATGACACCATTAGAGGAAGGATCAAAGGAAAAGTGTGTGGGAAATGAAATGGATAACAGCTCGTTCCCTGATTCCCGGCTTCAGGCATTGCTTGACTTCTGACCTTTGTGTTACAGGTAAAGTGGATTTGTTGGAGGAAGTCACATGCTTTTCTGGAAGCAACAAGGGCAGCAACTCCGAGGTCCAGTCACTGAGCTCCTTTCAGTCCGATTCGTGCGATGACAACGGTAAGCTGGGGTTTATCGCTCAATGCCGGACACTGCGACAACGTGCTTCTCAATGACCACGTGCATCTTTCTTCAGGGCTCTTCATTGTGCAGTCATCATCCTCATCCTCATTTTCAATGTCTGGAAATGTCTCAAGAATCATTCAGGTTGTTTGCTTGTGCAAGGCGTGTGTTTGTGTATTTCTGTCTCGATGCTTCCTCCGTGTCCCACTGGGAACTTTCCACTTACAAGTTTGGAAATCGTAATTGCGACCTGATTTGCTTTCAAGCTATTTTGGTTTGTTTGAAAAGAATGCACCGAGCAATTCAGAATATTTTTTTTTCCGAAAGATGTTCCTCTATAATGCAGCTTAATGTTTTATTTTATAGCTGCACACCAAATGCAAGATAAAACACCGTGGTCAGCAAACTTGATCATTATAAACCATTTTATCCTCACCAATAAAGTAGAGCTATTTGTTTTTGCTACTAGAGTTGACAACATATTTTTATGTATATGAATAACAAGAATTTGAAAAATGCTTACTAGTCTATAATGCATCACTTTTACTTGGAACCAGTCTTTAGGGGGTTTCCAGTAGTTCTCAGCAAGTTCCAGTCGTCTTTTTTAAGGAAACACAGTCCAATTTTCCTTATCAACTCTCTCAACCTTCCCTCACGTTGGTTAGTCTTCTGTTACAAACTCTTCACTTACTCATTGTTACTTACTCTTCACATATTTTCTATTAGATTCAAGTCTGGGCTTTGTGATGACCTCACTAGCCAGTATGCTTACTATTCTTTTTTGGAGGCATTTCTTACATTAATGTGGTTTGGGTCGTCATCATGCTCCAAGACTGTATGTTGACTCAAACCAAGTTTTATTGTAGTTTGAAGGTGTCTTTCAAAATCGTCTTATTGTCTTCCTTTTTCATTTTTTTCATCTTTCCTTCAATTCTGATGTAATTCCCAGTACCAAACGTACCGAAACGTCTCCACAGCTTTACACTCCTACTGGCATGTTTCACTGTGGGAATAATGCTCAAAGGATTGAACGCCGCTCTTTTATTTGCAATAAATGAGGATCGTCTCTATAGCAAAAATGTTTTAGTTTTGTCTCATCTGACCCTGGAACATATTTCCAGTACCCCTCACTTTTACTCAGGTTATCCTTAGAAAATTCTAATCTAGCCTGGAGGTGTCTCTTCTTCAGAAGAGGAGATTTTCTTGGTCGACATTATCACAGTCTATTCTGTTCAGGGGCACTAGTTGACTTTCTTTGTCAAGAATTTACTTTCAGATTTGGCTTGGTCATTCAACTAGTGTTGTGGCGGGTGTAAGGTCTTAGGTTAGATCTCGCTCACTGGTTTTATTTGTCATGTCTGAATTGGAATATTTGCTGCCTCTGCCTGTCTTGGTTGAGTTGGTCTCTTTAAACTTCTTGATAAAGCTTCCCACTGAAGTTCTTGACACTTGGATTCACTTTGATAAACATGCTTCATTCTCATCTTTTTGAGCATTAACAACATCTTGACAGCCATGACAGTGCATATTATCTTAATAGTTTGTTTTTCCCCTCACAAGACACAAGAGCCACAAATGCTAGGTTAATAAGGCACATTAGGTTAAATTGACATGGGATTAGACAACAGTGGATAGTTCTAAAGCTAATGAAAACGAAAAATTTCTTAAGCGGGCTAATAATTTGGATCTTATCAGTTTTTACAGATATTATTTTATATATACTGTTTTAAGACGTTTGTGTGTGCGAGTGCGTGCATGTGTGTGTGCATTTGTGTGTGTTAAGACCGAAATCAATCACATCTAATCTCATCATCATTTATTCAGGTCACAGAAGCGTGGACGGTAGTGTTTCATGATCGGTTTCTTCCTTTATACGGAGGTGAATGTTGATTGCAAGAGAATGTTTTTGATCACTCTCCCTTGCTTTCTTTTTTCAAGCTTCCATAGTGACGGTAATACGGCTGGTCAATGATGCAGTCGACACGATTGAGAATGAAGGTACTCTTTCTTGCAGGCAAAAAGCCTTCTTTAAGATTGCCTGATCACCTTCAAAAAATGCTAACTTTTTCTTGAAATTTAGAGTAGAGATGCATAGGGGGATATACAGGATATTTATACAGAAAGAGATGCACAAAGTGATGGAACTTCAGAGACAGACATATAATGAGACAGAGAAAGTGAAGCTTAGAGAATCGGACCGATATATCTGAGAATAATGAGGCCTGGAATAGACAATTCAGATCAATACATGGATAGAGAAAAGATGGAAGGATAGATACATAATAAGGATAGATACATAGATAAACATTTCAAACACTTATACATTTAATAAGAGTGTGTGATTAGAGACAAAGAAGCATCCAATTAACACATTGACTTCCTGTACACACATTATTGCTGACAAACACATCCATGTCTTGCCCTGAACGATCCAGGGCAGATCTCACAAACAGCGTTTGAAGCCGTAGAGAAGCTTTTCAAGTGCGGATTCAAAGCTGGACACGCTGAAGTGGTGTAGTGTGATGAGCTGACTGCAGACTTTCACTCATCCTTCATTACAGGCCGTGAAGTCAGCCAACTTCACAACGAAGAGACCACTTCCTGTCTTCCACTCTCTCTAATCACTGCGCTTACGTAGTTAGACGGATCTTTCAGACTTGAGTTTGACTCAATCGTTTTGGTTAGGCTAGTGAGATTCAACGTCTAAATCTTTCTCAATCACAGTATGTTCTTGTTTGCCCTAGAAAACACTTCTGAAGATTATAAACATGGGAAAAAGTAGGAGAAAAAAATGTTGACTTTTTGTCAGGGAAACCATCAGCGTCAAAAACTATTTCCAGATGAGGAAAAAGTCAGGCGTTATTTAAAAGGCACAAGTCAAATGCAATGCTGCTAATGTTACACAAACTCTGGATGCTGACACACAAAACTCTCTCTCTCTCTCTCTCTCCTCCTCTCCTCTCCTCTCCTCTCCGCTGCCAGTGTCCACTATGGATCAAGGTCAAAACTTCAACAGAGGTGATTCACCATCTCTCCTGCTGCTGTCTTCAGCTAAATCATTCGTGCCACTGCCCCTCTTCAGACTTCTCTCTTTCTCTGTCCCTTTCTCCAAGTTCATTTTGTATTGCTGACAAACTGTGCTATTGCATTCTGGGAAGGGTCACATCATCCAGGAGTGAAATGCACTTTGTCGACACAATGCGTGCGCACGTATCGCAGTACCTGCTGTCGTCTCTCCCTCTCTTTCGTCTTTTACCTGCAGCGCTTCCATTGCTGACTTTGCCTGTTCTGTTTGTTTGATATTGATGTTTTCTGAAAGCCAGGATTAGGCCATGCACTTCTGTGTGTGTGTGTATGTGTGTCGTCCCAGCGCTTCTGTGTTTCATGCATCGCTGCATGCACTTGATTTTTGTTTGCGTATGGCTTCTTTCGAGTGACCCTTGAACCTTGGAATTGTGCACTGGCTGCGTCTCCCCTCACCTTGCCGGCATGTTCACACAGTCCTCGCATGTGTCAAATTTGAATATAATGGCCCCGTCCCGAATGTGTGATGCCGGTAGCATGATAAATGGGATGCACTACGGCCCTAAAGCGTGCCATTTGGGACAGGGCCAATGTCTAACCTGTCACTCCCTTCCCAGAATGGCCACGCATGCCGGTCGCGTGGATTCCCGGGGGCTTCCAGACTCTGGTCATTGTTTGCGAAGTTGATTTTAAACTAACTTCATGTTTGTTCACTTTTTCAGCTTACCACTGGGACACCTCCGATTGGCTGCCGAACACCCGGCTCCCCGACATCGAGGAAGTGCCCACCTATGAGACGGCTGACGTAGGTGTGCCCTTGGAGACCGATTATTACCTCGGCGGATTTGATGTTGACAGCGACTACCCGCCTCCCCATGAAGAAGAATTTATGTCACATGACCAGCTTCCTCCTCCTCTTCCCACTGAAGAATACGATCTCTCCCCTGCCAATCAGTCCGCCTCCCGAGCCAGCACCCTCAGTGGGGATCGCAAGCCCCGCCCACAGTTTCACCCCAGCCAATACCTGCCCCCACACCAGCTTCCCCTCAGCACCACAGGAGAAGAGTTTAGCACTTTCCCAGGCCATGACGACCAACGCCAGTCCATCAATGCCTCCTCAACCTCGGATGTTTCCTCCACGGCCTGTGGCTGTGAGGGCTCAGGAACAGGAAGTAGCTTGGATAGTCTGGAGAACACACATATACTCCAGTACACGCAGCAAACCGAGGTCTAGGAGACAGATGACATTAACGAGAGGCTTTTTATGACGGATCTGTCATAACTCTTCAATGACACTAATGTGTGACGGATGTGGAGGGGAGGCTCCGATGTTCTGTGTGAGCGGAATACGGAGGAACCCAAATATAAGCACAGGATGTTGCCAGGGACGATGTCATGGGTTGAGAACCGGAATAAAGCAACAAGAAGGGAGCTAGACATGGAGCCTGTAGAAACGTTCTCAGAAATGTCCATTTTTGTATTGGTCGGGTGCTGCCCTTGGTGTGTCTGAATGGAAGACGATGAGTCTGATGATGTTTAGAGGCATCGGTGGATCCATGGTGAAATAGGTCCAAATATGATGCTATAGAATCAAATTCAAGGGTTTCACAAGTCTCTCACAAGTAGTAGTTGATGAAATTAAGCAACCTATTTTAGGAACTAATATGCTTTGGCTTCACATCTTTTGTCTCAGTTTTCTGGGTCTCTAGGTTGGTCAACTGGTCAGCAAGTCTCTCAGGTGTCCCAAGCCCAATTAAATCCAGTACACGGAGACCATCTGATTGGCTTACACCTCTTTGAGAAGTTTTTCCATTTGTGTTTCGGCTAAATTGGTGTCGAATCACAGAGACAAAGTCTTTGTGAAGCTATTCAAATGACTTGCTAATGAGCTTCCTTTGGGTGTGAATGATGCCTCAGAAGTTCAGTGTGTGTGTGTGTGTGTGTGTGTGTGTGTGTGTGTGTGTGTGTGTGTGTGTGTGTGTGTGTGTGTAAGAGGACAAGTGGACAGATGGTTTTATATATATGGACAAAAGCACAGGTATTTTTAGAGTCTCATTTTTAGTTGTGTTCTTTTAAATGCAATAGTCATGTTTTGCACTAAATGATCAGAGGCAATGGTCACATAAGCGGACGTCCTGCCTGAAATAATCACGTTGTGTCATATTTAAGCCCCGGAGCTGCCGCCTCTGTTGCGGGAAACATTATTCTGGTTAACAGCCGATTCTAAATGGCACTATTCTTCAAGGCAGTATCGTTTCGATGATGTGTGAATGTGTGTTAATGGAAAAAGGGCAGCACTTGTGCGTCTGTCTTGTGGAAACATCACGACTGCATATCAGAAAGCCATAAGAGGAATATCATCACCAGTTTTCCAAATGCTTCTGTGGAAGCTTGAAATGCAAAACTCGACCTCGGCCCGATCCTTCACCCACCCAAAATATGGAGAAATATCTGCTCTGAGCGCGAAAGCAATAAAAGCAAGTCGGGAAAGAAGGAAATGCCAAGTCCTGAAATGGAATATTAAATGGAAAAAAAATGCAGGGAAAGAAATGCTAAAATTGATGAATTATGAATCAAAATGAGTGTGAGAGCAGCTTGAAGAAGCTGTCGATGGGAAAAGAATCTAAAAGTCCGAATGGAAAGTGTCGAGATGTTGTAATGTTGAATGCAATGAAGTGAATTTTCTTTGTACAAACTGTAATTTTGACAAACTGTTGTATAGTGTATATATGGAAACTGTTCCAATGCAGATTTTGTAGATATTAAACTGCAATCACGGCAGGGTTTCTGCGTCCTGCCAGCGTTTGGTGCGAAGGAAAGAGCAAATAACTCCAAACTCACCGGGTTTCCCGCATTTTTAACAGACACGCACACGCATTTCCCCTCGATAGATATTTTTTTATGTCTTATTTTTTATATATACGTATATATATATATGATTTTCTCTTGGCTGTGTTAATGTTAAAGGGAATCGCTCGGCTCCTGCCCTCTTAAAGTGGGGTGTATTTTTTATTAATTGCTTGTTTTATTTGATGTTCTGATTCATTTGTTCTGTTGACTGTAAAACAGTATTAAAGTATGCCTGTTATAAATGTCCCTCTGAATTTTATTTTTTTTTTTTACGTTTTTTTTTTTTATCAGTATTACAATAAAGGAAAAATTACTGAACATTTTGACTGAAATGATTAAATGCTGTGATTTGATTGGGTTTTTTTTAACTTCATTCAGTACATCAGTCAATATGTTTATTAATCGGCTTCCGGAACCAACCATCACACACGACTAGGTAAAGTCATAATGCCGGAAAAGACTCATAGCAATAATTTATCTTCTGTTTTCCCACTTCCTTATTGCTCATAGTCACAGTCAGTGTTAAATTACAGTATCTTTTAGTCTATGAGGCGCACTTGACTCATTAAAATTGTTTCAAAACTGGCTGTGTGGCTTATAATCCAGACTAAATATGTGTTATATTTAAATCTTAGGGAACATTTGTTAATGCTGCACCTTAGAAACCAATGTACTTATAGTCTGAATAATATGATATATTCAATTTTGTTTATTTTGCACTGCTGAGAAAGATAAACAATTTTTTTTTTATTGCGTTTTTTCCAAGATAAAAATGGTATACACATTAGTCACATAATGATTGGCAGGGGAATGATAGTGTACAGAAGTAGTAATACGTAAATAATATAAACAGGAAAGGTAACCGCAACCTAAAAAGAAAATATAGGCAAAAGAAAACAAAACAAAAACAAACACACTTTGGGTAATGTGGTTCGGATCAGCATTGCAATGCCATCGCACAGATATTTAAGGATACACCATAGACTCATAGTCGATGTCCAGACAGTTCAGGGGAGTCCTCCACATTTTCTGAAATGATTTATAATTGTGTAGAAAAGCATTTTTTAAATGACCTTGACGTGTACACCAGTACAAGCATTGTCACATCAGTCCTTGCTTCAATTCATACATCAATACAACGGTTTTGACATCTTGGAAAATCTTCCCACCTTGTAAATTGAAAAATGTCTTCAGAATGCTTGGCATTTTACAGATTTCCGCATGCGTTGTAAATTTTGAGCAGGGTGTGCTACCAAAATGTTGTTTTGATGATTGCAATTTTATTGTCAGATGCAATTACTTCTCTTCAGATGTTTCCAGTCAGCACGGAGGGTCCAGGGTCGATAGCAGCCCATCAGAAGTGGGAGTCGTGGTATTTAATCAGCTCGGCTGTAAGTGTGTGTGGTCGGGGTGTAATCAGACTCACTTTAAAAGCTTCTGGGGCTCATTATCTTCTCCGCAGCAGTGGCGTTTCTACAGGACGGGGTTCTTCGATTTCATGTCCTCAATCATTTTTTGTCTCTCACTTTGAGGGTCTTTTCAGGCTGAGCTGGTGTCGTCGTGAAGGCCTGAAGTATCGCGGCTGTTGTAAAGTGGTGGCTCTCACCTCCTGATGGGCCCTAATGAGAAAATCTCCAGATTAAACCTGGTGGAGTGTGAACACTCAGAGGTGCTAAACTTAATAATCACTACAGCGGTTTGGTGGTGCCTTTAAACTTCATTGGCATTGTCGGCCCGGCGCTGTGAAACAGTAACACAAATAAGACCATTTACACAGCACTGGCACCAATAAGAACCAGACACAGAGAAAAGAAGAATATTAAACTACATGCAATTCATATGCCAAATTAAAGTAGAACATTTTGTGTAAATGGCAATAATTCTATTTATTTGTCTGTGGTGTAAAGTAAATGAATGTTGTTACTTTACATAAGTATTATTGGCTACTTTGTACAATAATATTAAAAAACCTTTACTTGACTTGACTACATTATTGATTAACTTTATATACTTTTTACTCCACCACATCAGAGTGGACACTTACTGTTACTCGTGACATTGTGGTTTTGGGCGTCAAGTCGGAATCGTTGAGCCTTAATTCAGAGTCAAATACTTAAGTTCTTTTAAAAATGGATGCTTTACGACTTTTTCCTCAAGTATTGGAGACTTGTTGACCGAATTGTGAGCGTTCAGAAAGCTGCAACCGCGCTTCCACCAGAGGGTGTATTTCTAATGCATTATTTTTCTCATAAAGAAGCCCTCTGGGAGGAAAGTGATTGTAATGTTGCTGTCTATTTACCTGTTCAATGCGCGGTTGCATGTAATGCGTAATTACATTTCAAAAAGAAAATAGCTTCCGAAGTCACTCTTTCTTAGTGTTTCACGCTCTGCTTCAAAATGGCGCTTTCATTTTCCAGCATCCTGTCCACTTATATCATTTGTCTTTGCACAAGCGTATGCAAAAAGCGCAGTTGTAGCCTCAGCGTCGCCCAAACTATTATTCATCGGCATGCGGAGATATTCATGAGTCAGATTTAATTGGCCACACAAAGCAGATGATGTTTTAGCCTCGCTTTGCTAATCTGTATTGAGTTTGGGGGAAGTAGGACATGTCATTGTCGGTGGTCTCTATCTGTTCCATCTTAATCTTGTCTGTTTGCTTGAGTAATTGCTGATAGGCTGCCATTTCTGATGTTAGCTGGGAATTCACTGCTGACGCATTTCACAGTTTAACTTTAGCCAATCATTTCGGCTTGTTCAGGGGTAAAATTCGCACTTGTTTACTTCCTGCAATTTGCGCTCACTGACGCTTAAATCATGAAGACACGCAAAATTGTTCAGACAGACACGCAAAATATTGTGACACGCTAAATGATAAAAAATTCCTTTTTCTTGAAAAATTATTTGAAAAACGAATTCTTGCCCCAAGTGAACTGAAATCGCTTTCCATTACGATTACCAGTAAGATTTGAGCCAACCAATCACAGAGCGGGACACAAATTCACATTCTCACACACACTGTGGACAATTTTCCAGTCTCTAATTCTCCTGAACAGAACTTTTTTAGTCTGAATGCAAACTCCACACAAAAAAGGCCACAACTAAAACGTTTTGCCAAAAGTTGTATGTCAGAGAGTGGAATATAAATGTTGCATTAAAAGAGGCAATTATGACTGAGTTTGTTGCTGTGAATGGAATTAGTAATCAATACATAAAAGTAGTAAAAGCGTAAAGTCTCTCCACCTTGTGTAAAAGGGAAATTGCACGTGCCACATCTCTTCAACTGCAGAAAAAAAAATGCCTTAAAAGAGGGTTTAAGAAACGTTGTAATTGAGGAATGGCTTTAACACTGGGGTTTGTTGAGCTGGACCTCTGGGAGTTGATGCTTCACTGGTTTGACTGGGCTGACGCAGGCAGATTGTTTAGTCGACCTCAGCTGGACTGAGACCGGGTCACGGTGGGTTGTCCTCATTAACCAGCAGGTCACGACAAGAGCATCCTGCTGAACTTCATGAAAGCAGAATTCCAGCATTAAAATTGCAACCACTATGAATGAACAGATGTGGGCAGCAGTGAAGTACATTTACTCCAGTTCTGTACCAAATTAATAATTTAGTATATGTATTTTACTTACGGGCAATTTTTTCCTCGACGCATTTTGCTGGATTTTGCCACATTTAAAAAGCAAACTGACCTATTAATAACTCTGCTACATTTCTAACAGAGCTGAGAATAATGAAAAAAAAAATAGATATAGTTTAATTGTTCAGATTTAATGTAGAATTAGTGAGGTGTGTGTGTTCAGCTTGGCTGAAATGGAAACTAATGTTTGGTTATTGCAGATTATGGATTAGATGATATGTGGAGCTATTACTGTGAATAATGCGATTCTAAAAGTAAATGTCCATTATGTCTGATTATAATATATGTGTGTTTTTTTTTTTTTTACAGTCTTTGAATGCATACTTTCCCTAAATGTTGCATTCATTCATTGCAATATACATATTCTACTTCCAAATGCTGATTGTGACAAAACTAAACGAAAGAAAAAAACCCACAAATACATAAAATGTGTGTGTGTGTGTGTGTGTACTGTTTACATAAATTTGAATTTTTGGATAAATGAACAAAGAGAAAAATCAAATCGCACATTTGTGACATCTGCCATCACAGATCTGTATTATGACGTGTGATTTGATCCTGGTCGGCATCTTGTGTCCCAGAATTAGTTTCAGGTATCAGGTAGCAGATGAAATGGCACACGTGGCGTCGACCTTGCGGATGCAGGTACAGAGGCTGAAGAAGATGATGCCAGTTGCGATTTACTGAGACGTCTCTGGGTTTCATGCCCGCTTCAGTCTTCAGATTAAAAAGTGACTCTGAAACTTTTGGCAGAAGGGTTTTATTCTACTTTAGCCAAGTCGTTAGCTCTTCTTGGGTTTATTGGATTTGGGAAAGAAAAACTTCAAAACAAAGAGACGGGTGAGGAGAACGTGAGGGGTGTTGAGAAGAACAAAGAACAGGTGCAGAGGAGAGAAGGGCTGTTTTATTAAGAAGATAAATCCAGCCCTGAGCAGCGAAACAGGTCAATGGCTGTGTTTCCACGGGCGGATGGGCGTCCCAAGGCATCCAAGTTCCCGTTTCTTTTCCAAGGTCTTTTTCCGGCAGGTGACAGGACAGTTTTAGTGTGTAAGTCTCGGTCTCTTGAGCACTTTGTCTTTGTCTCAAGCCCAGCTGGACTGTAACTCTTCCAGCTTTGCTGCTTCTCTCCTGTCAAACGAAGCTCACGTCTGAAATGATTTTGGAGTCGCGGGTTTGGCTTCAGGGCCAGATGTTGCATTGCACATCAAGTGACCCGAAACTCTCATCAAAAAAGGTTTGTGGTGAAAGCGTTTATTACTGGATTCTTGGCTCCTCGTCCAGTGTTTGGCTTTTCAATGACGGGTGAATTGGGTCGGTTCCTGTGCCATTAATTCAGCACGCGACGCACATGAATGTTAAGTGAACCTGTGGAAAAGCTGTAGCTGTCCGGCTTGTGACAGATGCGTGTGCATCTGTTTTCTCAACAGCTCTTTGTAAATTGTGAATGAGGTGATAGATCACGCTTTTATTTTCCAGGATGTCGAGTAGAAAATGCTTTTCCTCTGCATCGTCTGCAAACACCGATTTTCATTTGTCTTTCTTTCTTGTTGGGACATTTATTCTTCCCTCCATCTAACTTTCCCCCTTTCATAGTTCTGATTAAACGAGCAGGATCCAGGCAAACTGAATCATGAAGTGACTTTAGATCAGCTCACTCAGAAAAGACACAAACACAACTTTCTCTCTCACAAATGAAAATGCAGACAAAGAGGGTTTGATGAACAGAGAATAAAACAGCCAGACGGAGGGTGTAGTAAAGACGGAATGATGGAGGGATAAACAACAATAAAAATAGATAATTAATGGATAAATAAAAAAAATAAAGACACTAAAATTCTGGGGGAAAATTAGAAAAAGAAGACAATTGAGTGGATGAATAATTCATTTATGCAAATTAATTGATGGATGAATAAAGTCAATGACAGATTAATTGATTGATTGATTGATTGGTGGTTAAAGTATTTTACAAATGATGGATGGATTGATGAATTTTTTTTTAATTCAGGCCAATCAATAATAATAAATAATGAAAAACTCAGACATACAAATGAATGAATGAATGAAAGAAAGAAAGAATTAATGAATATAGAACATCTAAACAAAGGGAGGGAGGGAGAGATGGATGGATGGATAGAGAGAGAGAGAGTTTGATGAATAATGATAACTACATTTAAATGGATGAATTCATAAAGAAAAATACAAACGATTGAGTGGAGAAAGGTGAACTGATGGATCGATGAATGAGAATATGGATGAACTGATGAATGGTTTAATAAGGAAATTACATAATTACATTATTCAAGTTTAAATAAAAAATATTGATAGGTAAAATGATATATACAAGAAAATTTTGAACAAATCTATGACTATTCGTTAGCGCCACAGATGGCTGCCGCAGTGCTTGACACCAAGACAAATTCCTAGCTCTGTAACTAACCTACACAGAACCTGACAAAAATTCTTATTCTGAATAATACAAATTATGCCAGATGAATGAATGACTAAATATGTTATAGATGAATTGAATAGACTGATT
>SOMO01000087.1:690511-705342 GCA_028128575.1 Paedocypris carbunculus
TGTGTGTGTGTGTGTGTGTGTGTGTGTGTGTGTTAAAGTGTGTTTAAGTGTCTGCGGTGATTCCAGGCAAGAGGTTCTGGAATCTCCAGGGTTGCCCAAGGCTCTAGTGTCCAGATCTCACAAGCGTTCGGAACCTGTTCTACGCTTTGAATAATTATAGAGGTTGAGTTGCTCTATATATCTCTAATATATCTCATATCCTCTGTGATGCCTTTGCAACAAAAAAATAGAAAGAAAAAAAAACACAATAAAAAAAATATACATTTCTGTCATCAGAAAAGGTCAGATTAATCAAATGCGTGTGGCTGGATCATGTTTGAACATCTAGCTTGTTTCGAGTCACACGAAGAGACAGATGATTTAATAGGCTTTAGATGACCTTCAATACCCAGTTTTGAGAAGTCACATCATGACCAACAACCAACATTCAAGATAAGAGATAGCATGAATTCTCCCTGGCTGACCGAAAAGTGTTTCCTAGACGCATGATCATAATGCTGATTAAAATAATGCATATATTTTACAATGAATCATCATTTGTTAACTTCTTCATATAATCGTTCTTTTATAAATCGTTAATATGTGTCATGTGAATGGTTTTGTTGGGTGGACTCTCATTCCCTACAGAATCTAAAACAATTTGGTGTTAGTATAAGATAGAATGTGGAAAAGAATTAAAAAAAAAATAAATAAATAAAAAAAACTAAGAATCGATGGAAGAAATACAATTTGCATTTGAAACACGGCGTGAAAAAGACATTTGCTTTTTGTTTTTCTCGTTTGTAAAGAAATTAGCACACACACACTGTACGTGTTTGTGACAAATGTTTCCGTGAAATTACAGCGAAGTCCTCCCATCTTTCTATCTCATCCGAATGCTAGATTGTGCAGTCACGTGATCCGCCAAGCGTGCAAATTCATTGACATGTTTTCCATTGCAAATCAAGAATTGGTTTTATATTTTGCTCTGGAGCTGAGTCTTGCTTGAGAGTTAGCGATAATAGCAGCTTTTAGAAGTACTGTACGCAAAGGAACCGAGCATATTCCAACCTGCTTTTGTGCCCTCACGTGCACCTGCGCGCGCGCTCGGCACAAGTTGAGACGCACGCGGAGTCTGTCGGAGCGTGAGTGTGAACGGGGCAGCTGTAAACAGCGCTATCGCGGGCTCACGGGCTTCGGTCCTCAAAAGAGGAACCCGGCCGAGCGGAGCGGGTCGAAGGCGACGTCTCTCCAGCTGCCGTTTAATTGGACTTGTCCGGGAACTGGACCGGAAACTCTGCCTCAGCGCACCCGGCGGGATCTGCTGCCCGTCTGTGGACTCGCTTTTAAACGGAGTGATCCGCTCACAAACGCTATTTTATGTAGAAGTTGGAGTCCGTTGAAGATAACGAGCGTTTCTTTTTCCATTTTCCCCCCGTTGTTTTTTGGGGTGTGTATTGCATTCTAAAACACGTGTCAGGAGGAGCATCCGTACGTTTGAATTCGAGACTCCACACTCCCATCGCGATTATGGAAATGGGAGTCACTAGTCTGATCGCAAGCTTCGAATTCTTGTGAATTTCTAAATAAAGTGTGACGGACTGGATGTAGGCGAGCCGTCTCGACCCGGGGTTGACAGGCTTTTTGCAGCTGCCTCAGTTCACCCCAGCCCAAACGTCACTGTAAATAAGCTGACATTTAAATAGGTAGGAGAGGAGGAGGAGGAGGAGGAAGAAAAAGAAGAGTGAACCCGCACGTTCAATCAGAAATCGATCAATGGGAAATACCGGAGCGCACGCGACTTGCGCGAGGCGCGTGGACGATCTGGAGACGGTCTCGTGCGCTTCACCCGCTCTGGACTTTTAAAAGAGTGCGCGGCGTGGAAAGACCACGACAGTCAAGTTTGAGCACACCAAAACTAACGGAGGAATATTTAGTGAGAATGTGAGCGGGTGACGAGAATGGAAGAAGCTTGGTGAGGAGAAGGGGAAAAAACACATCGTGCACATTTTGGTGAGGGTGGGTGAAGTTTATTCGACATGCCCGAGAATGTCTCCCTCATCAGGAACCGGACGGAAGTCGGGCAGGGTCGCGTGTGGGGTAACGGAGCGGGCGCGCGGCCAGCTTGGGTCGTAACGGTGCTGGCCAGCGTGCTGATCTTCACCAGCGTGGTGGATGTGCTCGGGAACGTGCTGGTGATCATCTCGGTGCTCAGGAATCGCAAGCTTAGAAACGCTGGTAAGTGTCCTCGGCTCATACTTGCACGACTCGTTTGCAGTTTCGGATCAGGATCGTTTTTCCCACCGCCGAGGTGGAGACTTACTGAGAAATTCAAGAATAAAGTCAGCGCTTCATTCACACCTACTTCCACCCATTCACGTGCGCAGGCAGCCTTCGCGTGAATGACTGTTTTTCAGTTCTTTATAGGCAATTGTGTTTCCATTCAGCATTCTAGGACACAACCCCCCAAAAATATGTCACTTTTAGACGTTTAAGCATGCAGAATCTGTGAATTTGTTCTTGAAATGTAAGGTTTTGAAATGGTAGATTTTTGTCTACAGCTTATATCAATTATATCATCATACTTAAATTTTGTATTAAATGTTCACAGGTTTATTAATTGGCCGATACAGTATATATATTTATTCAGTTAACAGTAAAACCCAAGCCGAACCCAAGACAACATTTCATATGCACTGGGTAGGGTTTGATGTTGTTACATAACACACAGATAACAAAGACGGTCAGACTCATGCCGGAGAACATCAGCCAGCTCTCCAGCAGCCAGACACTGATACTTTAACACATGCTTGAAGACTGAGGGAATCCGAGGCTGTGGCGTAGATGCTCGTGAAGGTGATAAATGTGTGGGGATGAAAACGTGTGGTTTACAATTACTGCGTGTGATGGAGCTGGTGCAGGAGTTCAGATTTGCCATCAATTAGTTACATGATTAGTTGTGTGTACGCTGGGAAAATGCAAAGCCGTTTTGGTTAATTCCACTCTGAAAAAGCATTTTATCGAAGCTCATTGTTCATTCAAATTAAGGACTTTAAATTGTGTTTGTTCATTTGGGCATTGGGCAAATTTAAAACAAAAATATTACACTTGCTTCAAAACCTAGACATTTTCAAAATAATTTATGTGGTAGATATATTACCTCACAGTTTTTTTTTTTTTTTTTTTTTTTTTCAGAATTAGGAGACAGTTGTATAATCCAACCTTAGAATGTTCTGGTCCATTGTGATGTTGTAAAGAGCGATGGAGTTTTAAAATGCAATTCAGGCTGGTGATTGAAACGGAATGAGCAGATTTCAGCATTTCGCTGCTCACTAGAGCACAATGAAAAACTGTCAATGGAAACAAAGGGAAAAAAGACAGAGAAAGAGAGTCGGTAAACACAGATCTGAACTGCAATATCACCAAACAAGCAGTCTGTCAAACCTTTTCACCGTGCAGCGATATTAGGTCAGAGTTTGATATGTCGACTAGACTCTGTAATAGTCGTCAATAATGGAGAGTGTGTGTGAGAGTGAGCTGGAGGGAAAGAGAGCTTTTCCAAGCATGTCATTGTGTGTTTGGAGGTTTCTTTTTTGACATTCTCTTATCTGGAAATGTGCAGGTGGCATCACTGTTTTAAACTCAGCACCCACGGCATTGCACCCGTTTACCAGCAGCGCCTTTCACTCCAGCTCTCCTCCCAAGCACTGTTGTCTGGCAAAACGAGGTCTTTGTGTATTAACACTGCTTTATATGATTCAGCCCTTTGCTGGTAAAGTTTGCGCCAGTGTTTATGCAGACAATTAGATTTGCTCTGTGACCTCACATGTTATGGGGCTTTGCTTGAGTGTGTTTTTGTGTAGCACAAGGTGACATTCAGAGTCTCATTAGCATAGAGTGATGAGCCCGCCGCTGTTCCATATAGATACTCAAAGGACAGGAGATAAATGTTGTGTGTATGTCTCCATCTTTCACTTTGACCCGTGATGATTAATTTCCATTAAGGAAAGTGCGCTGGAATGGAAGCACGTTTGTGTACCCCTTTGCTTTCTGAATTGCGCCTTGGTCCGTACGGAACGCGAGTGCCGGCTGTATCGATTAATCCATCAGATGCGCTTAGATTTTCTTAAAGGTTCTATTCGTAGTGCTGTGCCTGACTCCTTCCCAGGAGGAATGAGATCCCATTGGGTCTGGTAAACGATATGCAAATGAGACAACAGGGCCACGCCCTCACTTCTGTCTGCTTGTGTTCCGTCACGCCCATGCAGCTGTGTAAACCACCCGGGTGAACGAAAGGGATGCGTTTACTGCTCTTTCTCTCATTTCTCGTAAAAGTGAGGGATGTATCCCAGCAGTCTTGTAAAGCTGTGTCCTGATGGATTGAGGGGTGTGAGCTCAACACCGCACTGCACGCAGTTGTGAAGCAAAAGTTTCAACTCAGTGAGAATAAAATCAAGCTAACAGACAAGTGAGTAATACTGCGTAAAGAGCCTTACTAGACGTGTCATGAGATCAAAATATAAACTGACCTTAGGCTGACAAAGCAAAAGTTTTGTCTACATATGCTAATTCAAAGTGCGTACTTATCCAGGAGGTGTGTGCTTGAGCTGTTGACACGCCTACACGTCTATTGAACAGTGTCCCAATGCTGCAAAAACACAATAGTCTGATCCTTCGCATTCGTGTCTGATCACTTATAATGCTAGAAACCTGTGTGATTAATGACCTGGTAACAAATAAACTGTTCATTTTAAACAGAATTTTTGCAACTGTGGGCTCCTTCTTAAAGATGCACCTCAGTTTAGTTAAAATTTGTCTGAAACGTAAAATCTTGTGAATGTTTGTTTAGCTATTCCAGCTTTGTGTTTGGTCAGTTACAGCTTTTTTATAGTGGAGAACCAGGCTAGAATGGCAACACTTGTGCTTTTGATTCTTCGAAAATGCTTTGGATGGAATGTTTTACTGGACGGTTATGTAAAGTCACTGGATAAAAGTGCGTATTGCAGAAACACAGTTTTAATGGATCAGGCTTGGCCCAGAGATGCTCGAAGTGTCAAAGTTCTCTAAGACTCAGAGTAGTTCGAGATTAGATTAGAAGCTGTTCCTTCCAGATGTTAGCAAGTTTCATTGGATTTCTGCCGACTTATTTGCAAATCCTCGAAAGTTTTTGTACTGTTGCCACACGTCAGCAGGCACGTCCACCGAGCAGAAACCACACGTAGTGTACATAATGCCTGCAGTGACCTCATAAAGGGAGAGCCATTTCATCTGCTGGTCAAGTGCATCGTGATGCTTGTATTAGTAGATGCATTAAAGCCCCTGTGAGGAAAGCTGGGCTTGTAAAAGAAGGCGGGGTTTCATTTCCAAGGTCAAAAAGCACGCCATTGATCCAGACATCAGCTCAGAAGTGCGATCATTACAGTAGACGCATGCGATGGGGAGGTCAGAGGTCTAAGAGCTGGATTACTGATTGGTGCATTTGGAAAATGTGAAGTGCAGAAGCTACGGAGCCCAGGTCATAGAGGTCAATCAAAAGCGACAACAATGTCAATGAAGACAGGCCGGATCAGCAGCAAAGCGCACTGAAACGCAATCCATCGCTGACAACCCTACAGCGTTTCCTGTTTGTGTGTGTGGGCATCTGGAGTACTCATCCAACAAACACACTCCGTTATACACACCCATTTTCACACACACTAAATTTGCTCAGATACAGGGTTATTGGTGCCAAGTGAGATTACAGAGTCCCCGAGGACGATGCCTGCGGAGCTTCTACAACAGGAAGCACTTTAGTCCCACATTCATTTATCTCTCTCTTACACACACACACATACACACACACACACAAACAAAGAGAAGACGCGGCCTTGGAACAGTGTTGTGTGTGCCCATGTGTTGGTGAAGACCTTGTTAGTTTAGGGCAGATGGAGATGTAATTAACATACGTGTTGACTAAGCGTTGTTTCCGTCATTAAAGGCGATGCGTGTTGGTTATCCTGTTTTAATTAAAGGTTGTGAGACGAGATCTAGAGGAAGCGTTCGTTGCTCGGATGACTCGGCAGAATTCTCATTGGAGCATCAGCTTCAGCTCTGAAGTTGCTCCTCAAACGTCTTTAGAAGAAGTGAAAATGCACATATAGTTGAAGTAATGAATATGTATGTCGACTTTTTTTTTTTTTAACTAAAGGCTTGTTCACACCAAAGAGAAAAACTTTACAGACTGAGTCTGCATTGGAAGTTCCTCGGAAGACAGAGTTTGACTGCTGTCGATGTTCTAGATTCTTCAGTAAAGAGTGAGAACATTCCAGAAGTCACAATGTTGTTTTCCTTTGTGATTACACTCGACACTACGGTTTGTGCTTATTTTGTGTGTCAAGTTTTAGCAGTTTGGAGTATCGTTCAAGAAGCCGCCTCAACCTTGTTTTGTTCCTTTGGTTGAGGAACCTTTCATAAATGTTCTGTAAATTTGACGCTGGGAAGTTTTTTTCTGTTGACATTTTAGATCTTTTTCCAACAGATCTTCATCTCTCTCTCTCTCTCTCTCTCTCTCTCTCTCTCTCTCTCTCTCACTCTAAAAGACTTTTGACTTTGCAATTAAAACACTTTCAAGTGTAGTTCCTTCTTTTCTCTCTCTCTTCACTCCATGACTTTGTGAGAAGTCGCCAGAAAGGTAAACTGAATTTAATAAGTGAGAGGAAAGAAATGGATCCCCGCTATCGACAGAGAGAGGAAGAGCAAGATGCAGGGAAATGTGAGAGTTTGACTGTGTGTCTGCAGTGAAAAGTCATCACAACTCGTGCTTTTTCAACAAGAGTTGAGAGTTTTTCAGCAGACGTGCACACATTTGAAATTATTTTTTTGCAGACCACAAACCCACCTCTGCATAAATTTAGTTTTGACAAAAAAGCATTTTTTTTTTATTTTCTTCCCTTTATACAATACCGTGTATTATTTTTTAGATAATGCATATAATGTAATGTTATTATTTATGAATTGATATACACTGAATGCATAGTTTAAACAAGAAATGGCTCATTCACCTTTTTTCCCGCATCAATAATTGATTTCTTGTCAGACTGTGATGTTATTTATCTTCTACTGAGAGTTCCTGTCATTTACGATCAGATTTACATCAGAAGAAATCTCTATTGCGGTGAACAATATTGGCGTTGCTGTGTTAAGGTTCAATATCGATATAATGTGCTAAATCAATCATTTCTTTTACAATGGCGTGTTGATTTTCTGAAAAGCGATATATTAAGAGAGAGAGAGAGAGAGAGAGTCCAGTAAATCTGTTTTGAACTTTCTCTGAACTCAGTGCTTGAAATGCTAATACAGGCTGATCTGAAGAAAACATCGCAATTCCCAACAAAGAGCCTTCCCAAAAAAGATCTCAATTCCAAACATCCCAATTCCCAAAAAAAGCTTCCGCAAACACCTGCATGCGCAACACACACTGCTACACCAGAACACACACACACGCACGCGCTGCACTTAATTTAATGGGTTAGAACTATGTGTGAACCCCACTGAGCCAAAAACTCCTGCACCTGAGCCCTTCTCAGACACCCTTGTGCTCACACACACACACACACACACACACAAACAATCCTCTCACTCTCAAGCACGCAACGTCAACCACAGTTCACTTCCTTCTTTGTTCGACCCTCTTTGTGTCTATTTTCTGCTGTAGGAACTTTTACCAAATGCGCATGTTTAATGTATTTGTTTTGTCTTGAGGCAAGCAAACACGGCTCCATCGCAGAGTAAAAAACGGCAGCTAAATATCAGAAATAAATATTCTAATTGACTTTGGTTTGCAGCATTCTTGCCGTCTCTGGCTAGAAACCACATCATATCTGCTGGGGAACCGTGTAAATGTCCTTCACTTGTAACGTGTCTGGAGTCTGAAATTCATTCCTTTTTTTTTTGCTGTCATTCCTTCTCTCTTTCTGAACACAACTGACACTTTCGTTTAGCAAGGACACATTCAGATAATCAGAAAAAGACAGCAGAGACATTAGGATTGATATTTCTTTTAATTCAACCTTTTTTTTACTTTCTCAAGGAAGGATTTTTGAACAGTTAGGTTTAAATTGTAACACTTACATGTATTAAAACTCGAATATTAATTTTTACAATTATTAAATGTTTAAGTCATCGTTGAGTTTTTTTTAACATGCTGATGTGTTTGGAATGTTGCAATTAAAACATGCTAATAGTTGGAATTGTTGTTTTTGTTTGTTTTTGTCGTTGAAAAGCTTTGGAGCTTCCTGTAAAAAAAAACATTTATCTGAGATCCAAAGTGTTTGATCGTGTTTTTTTGTTTAAAATTCACAGTACGCTTATTTGAAAGAAACACTCGACAGTTTTACATTCAGAAAAAGTGTGTTTTTATCTTGGAAATGAATATGTCCAAGCAGAATCCTTTATAAAAGAGGAAATGTCTGTCGTTCTTTTAGCATCAAAAGCTGCTAATGTCAAACCTGCAAAAACTTCTGCGGGCAGGCCGAGTTTATACAATTATTATAGATTCATTTCTTGTTTCTGTGTGATGAAAAACTGAAGCACAAGTGTATTAGTGACACAATCCGCTGCAGAGCATGATAGTGTTGCCACCAGTGTTCTAAAATGTGTTTGTGTGAAGTGATAATGGTTTACCGCTCATTATTCAGCATGTTGCTTTCAGCAAAACAGCCCACAGTTTCCTCAAGAAGTTTCACTAGTGTTAACTGAGAGCATCTATTAATAAAACGCGTAGTACTGATCAGGTGTAATGTTTAAATGATGACTTTTGAGGCCGCGTCGTGAAATTCATTGTTCAGCTGTTATAATTTTTGAATGAAAAGTGGCTTAAAACTGAATAATGAAAATCTGGTGTCATTTATTTCAATTACATTCAAAAATATAACCATGTTTGCACAAGGCTTTGACGTTTTTTCCTATATGAATGTTAATCTGAAGTGTCAAGTAGTACATAAATCATTCTATTAGTTTGCCATTTTTATCAAATTCAATTTAACTGCTGACGTTCGACAATCGTGACTTCAAATTTGAGGTGGAATAACTTAACCATGTATTACATGGAATATAATCATAAATCACATGATTTATTCTTATTATACATATCCGGTGGGAAAATTGAGAAGAGTTTAAAATTAGAAGATTAAAATCCACGACTGACTAATGAATTGTGGCTGTCCCACTGAACGAGAAAGTTAAATAATTGAAAATAATCATTAGTAACATTTCTGAGTAGTTTTAAAAAGTAATCAAAAAGGCTTTTGTGTAATCAGAGTAAAAAAAAACCCAAGAATGTTATTACACTGCAAATTACATTTCCAACAGAGTCACTAGTAACTAGTTGCATTTTCATAGTAGCCTATTCAATAATCGCATATCATAAAAAAGGCTTATTGATTTTTCACTATTGCATTATTTCACAAATTGTGTAAATTGTTTTTACATTCGTTTTGTCAGGATGTTGTTTTAAAAGCTTAATTTCTTTGTCTGTGTGTTTATCCTGTAGGAAATGCATTCGTGGTGAGCCTGGCTTTCGCTGACCTCCTGGTGGTCTGCTACCCGTATCCACTGGTCCTGCATGCCATGCTGCACACGGGCTGGTTGCCTGGAGAACTAGAATGTAAGGTCAGCGGCTTCCTGATGGGGGCGAGCGTCATCGGCTCCATCTTCAACATCACCGCCATAGCAATCAACCGCTACTGCTTCATCTGTCAAGCCAACACCTATGAGAAGATCTATGGCCGCACTGGAACCATGGTCCTGCTTATATTAGTCTGGGTGCTCACCGCCCTCGCCATCCTTCCCAATCTAGCCTTGGGTTCCCTGACCTACGACCCCCGGGTTTTTTCATGCACATTCAGTCAGACCACAAGTGCAGGGTACACCATTGCTGTTGTGACGGTGCACTTTTTGCTACCCATCGCTGTAGTCACCTTCTGTTATCTACGGATTTGGGTGCTGGTGCTCCGGGTGAGGCGAAGGGTGACCACCGACGTCAGGCCACGCCTCCGTCCGAGCGAGCTGCGCCACTTCCTCACCATGTTCGTGGTGTTCGTGCTGTTTGCCGTCTGCTGGGCCCCTCTGAATTTGATTGGCCTGGCTGTGGCGGTGGATCCTCCCCGTGTGGCCCCCTTGGTCCCTGATTGGCTGTTTGTGGTGAGTTATTTCATGGCCTACTTCAACTCCTGCCTGAACGCTGTGGTGTACGGACTACTCAATCAAAACTTCCGCCGAGAATACCGCCGGATACTTCTGACTCTCTGTAAGCCCCGCCTCTTCCTGCAGGAGACCTCGCGGGGTGGGACTGAAAGAAGCAACAAGCAGTCACCTGGCAACAACAACAACGACGACCAGCCCAAGGCTAACACCATGTAACGCTAAAAAAATCACTCATGTGCTTCAGGAAATTTCAGATTTTTGTTTATTTCAGAATTTTTTTTGCTTGGTAAATCAAAACCACGTGTTAAGTCACTTGAAAAAGAGGGTCCGGCACACTCTAGAAGGTTCCACCTGCTTGTTTAAAAGGTTTTACAGCGATATTAGAGCCCACAGTGACCTGATCCTTCATTATTGAAGCGCCCAGAGGACTCGCCCCGTTTCACAAGTGCTTCCTCCCCCACCGAAGCGATGGATCCTCACTGATTGCTGGCCGTTTAGCACCTCCGCTAACATAATCCCAATGCTCCAATAGTGTTGGCTCTTTTGGCATCGTGAATACACTAGAGCCTCTTTTTGTGCTATGCAACCAATTAATTAGAAAATCAATGGGAAAGTGTTAAACTGGGGATCCCTTAGGTTTGCAGCAAAGGTTGTCCAAACGATCCCCTAAACACTGCAGCAATGCTCTGGTAGACCCCTGTATTGCTATGCAAAGTCAAAGCGAATAACGTCCATCGCCGCTCCACACCGGAGCTCTGGCGAACCGTCCCACAGCGTTCCCGGCCCAAGGGAGCGTGCCAAAGTCCTGCAAGACGCCATACGGAACGTGTCCAGTAGTTTAGAAACGCTCAAATGCACCATCTGTTAGCAGCCAAACATTGATAGCTGGGCGTTTAGAATTAGGGTGACAAAATACACAATTTAAAGCTTAAAAGGATTCCGATTGGTTTTGTGTTCAGCACAAATCAACATAAACTCAAAGATTGATGTACTGAAATGTAGTGCCAACATCCTTTTTACACTCATCTCACAGTGCCATATATAACAGCAGCTTTTAGTAGAGGATCTGATGTTTTGACGTAAAGTTATTACAGATGCTTATCATTCCAGAAGCAATGGATGAATAATGGAATAGTGAATTTACTGTACTCCACTTTATGTAATCTTAGGCAACCTTAAAAAGTTTAAAACTGGAATGTGTGTTACTTCAATAGTCACATTAATTAAATGCACGGCAGCCCATCTGCAATTTTTTTAGAAGAGCAACTATTTATTATAATATTTATTATTTTTTATTATGTCTATTACTTTGCTAAATAGTTTCAGACATTTGAGTAATTTTGATTTTGTTAAATCTTTTTCATCTATTTGATTTTAACTATCAATATTTTTTGTTTGTGTAGTTTATTATTGTTGTTTTATTATTGTTATTAATATTATACAACATTTTCTCAGCACTTTCCATGTGGGATTATCAACAGATGACCAACTGTGTGTGTGTGTGTGTGTGTGTGTGTGTGTGTGTGTGTGTGTGTGTGTGTGTGTGTGTGTGTGTGTGTGTGTGTGTGTGTGTGTGTGTGCAGAATTCTAAACTCAGATATTACAATCTGCCAAAAAAATAGGACATTGAGGGAGGGTACTTAGTTTTTAACCACGTACAGAACTAGAATGATTAAGAATATTAGCAAAAGTAAATTCCAAAACTGGGTGGGAATTAATAAAATATTCTTTCAATTGCATGTAAAATATGCACAAACTTAGTATTTTACTTTTATTTTGTTGCCATAATAAAGGTCCAGAAAAGCAAAAGTTTGTATAATAATAAACATAATCATAATACAAATGTACAATTTTATCCACATAATTACTACATTTCTGCATCTTGTAAATGTGAAAAAAGAAATGTCAGCAAAGCCCCAAGAAGTGGTGGTCTCAGAGAGCTCAGGGTGTTCAGACTCCTCCGAGTACACGTTTACCTAACTTAAAGCTCTTAGTAAAGATGAAAAATCCATTTCCGACCACATGACATGCTCCAGATATTACGTCGTGATTGCGATAGCGTGAGGTCGGAGTCACCGCGTAAAGCACAATGACGAAGTGGCGACGATGAGCGCTGCATTCCTTGTTCTGTTTACACGTCAGCGTTATCTTAGTAATGGAGTTTGGCGCAGTACAGTGAACGACTCCATGTGTCTCTATGCATCAATACGTGTCACACCATCGGCCACTGTTATAATAGTAGAGTCGGGTGCTCATGTTATCTTTCTGTAATCAGACTTTTATATCAGTTATTCGTATGTAAGACCAATCTTAGTAACTTCAGCTAGTGGTCTCGCTGATCACATGCTCTTTCTTAGTACCTTTGATGACTTCAATGATACGTCTCTGTATTTACGACAAACGCTTGCTTAGTAATCAACTTGTCCTGGTAATCTTACGAGTGCCGACATCTTTGTATCTGCGAATAGTGTTATGGTCCGGATTTTTTTTTTTTTTTTTACTTTCAATGTCCTCTAGGTGGTCGAATTTGCAATACATGCAACTGTAAAAGTTGAGTCAACTCGAAAAATGTAGTTTTTAGATTTAGCAAAATTGTCAACGTTGGACACGCACGATCTTCCTTCTATTGTNTTGCGATACATGCAACTGTAAAAGTTGAGTCAACTCGAAAAATGTAGTTTTTAGATTTAGCAAAATTGTCAACGTTGGACACGCACGATCTTCCTTCTATTGTATACGGTTTTTACAGACAGGAAGTGCAACTAACAATAAGTAGAGACGAAAACATACTGTAGACTGAACTCTTTCAAGATTGGCTCATAAACTCAGAAATGATTTTGATTCTCCGAAGTGGAGCGACTCCAATGAAGCTTTGCAGCAGGATGCCTTAAAGGTTTTTCTATTTAACCCAACGTTTTATTTTTTACAGTTGGAGACGTTATCCTGTAACTAAATCAATATTCTCATTGCATTACGACATGCTTCACTAAAGGCAAAGACTTGTATTTATAATACAATAGTATCGTGTGTGTTTCTTATTTTTTAAACCTTTTTCTACCTACAGTATTTTGTCATCATTTTTCAGTTCATCTGTGTAAATGTGACTTGGCTAATCTTTTCTACTGAGATGTTTAGACAAACATATGTTTCAGTTACTAATTCATGTAACTGTCCTACATTTTTTTACTTTGATGATCTGAGTGTTTCTTTTTATTTGTGTCTTAATTTATCGTAATTTTCCAGTATATCCCAACAAAAAAAAAACGCAAATGCACTGTGCAAAATATTACCTCAAGAAATAGAGCTAAATTAGGCTCTTAAAAATAAAAAAAAACTGTCAGAAATGGAATAAATCTTAGTAATCTCAACTAACTGGTGCATAATAGTGAATTCTTATCTTAGTAAAGCTGCTGTAGTGTTGAATAGAAACCGATGATTCTATAGATTGTGTGGAGCATTAATCGGATCAAACTGTTTCATCCCCAGACACTTGTGATATTTCATATTGCAAAATGAATGTGCATGAACGTTGATTGTTTTATTTGGATTATTTATTTTTAACATAGAGCATAAGAAACAATGCTGAGGATACTTTTGGACAACTGATGGCATGTATGATAAATTATTGTGAAGAAAACTGGATCTTGACTGAGGTTCAGAGCCAAGCGTTTCGAAAATATATATATCATTGTGTCATGAACTAAAAAATATATTCCAGAAATCTGCTGGTGTAAGATTTTACATGTTAATAAAAATGTTTATTTTTAAAAATGTTCGATGAGTCTTTTTGCTTTAGCTCTGACTCTCCGTGGGCCAAAAGACCAGCTGCTTGGCATCCTACTTTCTTTTTTATTTTTGGTTTTCCATATTTCTTTTCCTTTCCTTTTCAGCTCTCCATCTGTCCACCATTGGCCCACAATTCCTCTGCATACCTAAATTAAATGCTTTTAAAAGTTTCTTTTTCCCTCACCCTTCCGAACTCTTTCTCGTCAACTGTCGACTTCAATCATCCCTCAATCTCTCTGAGTGTCGCTGCTTTTTACTATCACTCACTCACCTCATCGCTTCTTTTCCTGGACATCTCTCTCTCTTTCGCTTTTCACTTTCTGCCCTTACCTGTCAAATTCTATGCTGGATTAGTGCAAAGCAAGCGTTCCTTTAACAATTGCTTGTGTCAGGGGAAGTGATCCGAACAAACTTCATGTCGCCTATCCATAACCGTTTGTGTTACATCTACAATCAGTGGTTTTCAACACAAATGTTTTTGACTTTTATTAACCAGGGCAGGCGGAAATTATTCGCATGCATAAGAGGTGTCGGTAAATGTAAGTAAAACTTACATGTTGAACTTTCCTTTAAACTTAGAAAATGTCATTCCTAACTAAGTTATGGCGTGCTTATGATCTCTATACAGTATTTATTTATTCTTTTCAGTTGTATTTTACTCTCTCTCTGGTCTATTTAAAGACAATAGACTGACCTTGACAGATGGAAACAGTCTGTGAAGCCATGAAAACAGTCTCAATATTCATCCTACAACTGTATCCTATAGAATATGCAGTAATTGTACATTTCCATAGTGTGATTTCTATTTACATAAATACCATTAAAATAATCCAATAAAACAATCTAAGTACAAAGTGTTAGCAGGTTAACTTGCGTGCTTATTT
>SOMO01000088.1:2540-25865 GCA_028128575.1 Paedocypris carbunculus
CACACACACTGGCAAACACAATCATACACTGAAAGCTCACACACATTCGTTTACAAAAGACACACACATCTACAGTCGCACACAAACACAGTGATACACTGAAAACATGGTCATATACACACAGCCACGCACACACACAAACACTTTCTGAACACACACACGCATGAACAGACACGCGGTCGTTTCACTCAAACACACTTTTAAAAAACACAAACTCACACCTTCAATTCATACTTTGCTAATCATATCTTTGTTTGATCTCTCTACTTTATAAACATGGGTCTCAAACTACCGGCCCACGGGCCATTTAAAAGTAAAAGTGTGTGAGTGTGTGTATTTGAGACAAAATGAAAGTGTTTGTGTGTTTTGAGTGTTTCCACCACCTACCGCTGGACCACAACTGCCCTGTGTGTGTGCGTGTGTGTGTGTTTGTTTTGAGTGCATAATTGTTTTTGTGTGTTCGAGTGTATGACTGTGTGTACAGGCATTTAGGTTAAAGTGGATCCCAGAAAGATCCCACAGTGTTTTTATTCTAAAGTGTGTCCCCTGTGGTGACTCGTGGGGACCTTTCAAGGGTCCCCACAACTTTGAAGCCCGTTTTAAGGTCAGGATGACATCTTGCTACTAAACCTCAGCATGCTGATTTACGTCTGAGTTAAATATGGCAAACACACGCACCAGAAAGGCCATTTAAATGGGATGTCAGCGAATGAAAACACATTTCCAGAGATTTTTGCTCGTCGTTGGTGTGTGTAACGTTGAAATGGCCTCTGATGTGTCGTCAGTCACTGGAACGGCCCCGGGACTATTGCAGTTTCAGGCCTCCAGAACATCTGCCGGAAGTCAGATCAGAGCCGAGATCGGGATCTGCAGACGATTTAGTTTAATGTGCTTTATGGGGACCGACCGATGCGCTCGGCGTCTGGANTTCATTATTTTACAATAAAAATACATTATGGCAAACAATTCTACTGAAAACACAAGTTCATACACACATACATAAAGCTACGTTTCACACACTAGCTCACACATTACATTTTTTTCACAAGTTAGCGGTTATTATATTAACGATCCACAAAATTTTCATACACTTATTTTTAACATGCCTGACTCATTTGTTTACGTGTTGTACATCCTTGCAAAGACTCGTGTGTTTGACCGCAGTGTTGTTGACATGCGACCAGTCCAGTCGCATCACTGTGTTTTGTTCTGATGTCCATCAACGAGAAGCTAAGAAGCGGGACCATCATCATCTCGCGGCTCGCGTCCTTCCTGCTGTTGAGGGGAGATATCAAGCCCTGAAATGTGTTCGCTGCCCTCCAGTAAAGTAATGGAAACTTCTAAATGAATAGGTGCGGTGGGCTGTTGTGCGCTATTTAAAGGCCCACCCAGCCAGCGAGTAAATAAAGCGCTTTGTCCGCTAGATTGTAACGTGTGAGAAGCTACAGACGTTAGCCGCTTTCGTTCCTGGCCTACACGACGCCGCGCAAATTTAGACAGGACGTGTCGCTGAGATCTATTTCAACGTTTGACGTTTTGCTACGCTAGCATCAGATTCACGTTTAAAAGGAAACTTTGTCAATATGTGGATGTACTCAATGATTCCAGGTGAAATTATACCTGCGTCGAAAAGTAAGACCTAGCAGGAATGTCCATAAATGTGAATTTTGAAATCTAAAAAAATGCTTTTTTTTGCGCGTAATTGTTAGTGAAGACTCGCGGAAAAACATGAATAACCATGTTTCTGCTGTGACAAACCGAAAGCAACACTATTTATTAGTTTCCTTCATTATTAGCTTCCTTCATTCGTTTGTATTAGGATCTTTTTATTGTACGCATTTCCATTCTAATTAAAAGAACATGGAAATATGGTAACTCAACAACAGTTAGTTTAAGGAGAATATAGGACATCATTAAAAGAAAAGAGAAGATAGATATACAGAAGGAAAGACATATAGAAAAGCAGAAAATCTGATAGATGGACGGAGAAATGGATGGATGTGAATAGACAGATAGCCAGACAAACCAAAAGACTGACAGATAGATGGATGGATGGATGGATGAACGGACGGACAGAGAGATAGATAGATAGACAGACAGACAAACAGACACAACTACACAGACTGACAAATAGACAGATTGATAGACAAATAGACACAAACAGACGTGGATGGATGGATGGATGGATGGATGGATGGATGGATAGATAGATAGATAGATAGATAGATAGATAGATAGATAGATAGATAGATAGATAGATAGATAAGGAAACCACTGTGTACCACAATTTCTTTTTCTCTTTTCCAACGGAGAAGAGTTGGTCTGTGAATAGCGTCTCGGTTCGTGTAACTAAAGCTGGATCCCTAGTGAGCGGCACAGAAGAAGAGCTTGACATTTCCTCTCAGCCGGCCATTTAGAAACCACTTGTATCCCCAGACGTTGAGTAATGAGGGATAATCTGTAGTAAAGTTGATTTAAAAAAACCCAGTCTCTCAGTAATGGAAGATAATCCATCAAACAGAGGGCTGTGTAACTTCTGAGGATGATGAGGAGGTTTAATAGCAGCAGGTGCTTCCTCTCGCCGGCTGAACGTTCTGAAGCTCAACAACACAAATGATTGTTTTCTGCACTCTTTCTCCACACGAGCATTATTCAAATATTCATGTCACACTGTTAATATTTTATCAACGCCAGTTTGTGGTTTCCAAAACTTTTTCTGAAGATGTGTGCGAGTTTCTGTCTGTCCAACTGTCTATCTGTTTGTCCACCTATATATCTGTCTGTCACTCCGTCTGATTGTTCATCTGGCCAACAGCTGTCTGTCTATCTGCTTGTATTTCTATATGTTTGTCTGTCTGTCCATCCAACAGCTGTCTGTCTATTTGTTTGTCTATCTATAGGTCTTTCTTTCTGTCTGTCTGTCCATCTTTCTTCAAGTCTGATTGTCCGTCTGATCAACAGCGGTCTGTCTATCTGTTTGTCCATCTATTTCTCTGTCTATCTGAATGTCTGATCGTCCGTCTGTCCAACAACTGTCTGTCCATCTGTTTGTCTGATTTGTGGGTTTATTTATGTCTGTTTGTCTGTCAGTCCAACAGCTGTCTGTCTATCTGTTTGTCCACCTACATATCTGTCTGTCAATCTATGTCTGATTGTTGGTCTGACCAACAGCTGTCTGTCTATCTGTTTGTCCTTCTATATGTCTGTCTGTCTGTCTATCTGCTTGTCTTTGTAAATGTATGTCTGTCCATCCAACAGCTGTCTGTCTGTCTGTCTATCTGCCTGTCCATCTATATCTCTGTCTGTCTGTCTATCTACATGTCTGATCGCCCGTCTGTCCAACAGGTGTTCTGTCTGTCCGTCCATCTGTTTATCTATCTTTATGTCTGTTTGTCCCTCTGTCCAACAGCTGTCTGTCTATCTGTTTGTCCTTCTATATGTCTGTCTGTCTGTCTACATGTCTGATTGTCCCTCTGTCCATCAGCTGTCTGTCTGTCTGTCCATCTGTTTGTCCATCTTTATGTCTGTTTGTCCCTCTGTCCAACAGCTGTCTGTCTATCTGTTTGTCCTTCTATATGTCTGTCTGTCTATCTACATGTCTGATTGTCCCTCTGTCCATCAGCTGTCTGTCTGTCTGTCCATCTGTTTGTCCATCTTTATGTCTGTTTGTCCCTCTGTCCAACAGCTGTCTGTCTATCTGTTTGTCCTTCTATATGTCTGTCTGTCTATCTACATGTCTGATTGTCCCTCTGTCCATCAGCTGTCTGTCTGTCTGTCCATCTGTTTGTCCATCTTTATGTCTGTTTGTCCCTCTGTCCAACAGCTGTCTGTCTATCTATCTGTTTGTCTATCTATATGTCCGTCCATCTGTGTGTCTATCTGCCTTGTCAGTGTGTCCAAAGAAGCTTTTTTGAAAAGCAAAAGAAACTGCAAGTACAGTAACAGCGTCAGTACCTCCAGTCAGCTCAGGCGTTGAGTCCATCACTACTGGACACGCGTTGTCCAGCATTTCCTCCGCCCCTGTGAGATCCCGTGTCCTCTGAAAGATCAACACGGCGTGTTTATGGTGAGGAGAAGGTTCCTGACTAAGTGTTTACGGTGGCTGATGTTTCGCTGGCTGGCTGTGCACAATGTTATCTAGTGCCGTCAGTCAAGGCCTCGCTGGCATTTCCTCTCTGGAGCTTTCTTCAGGAGGACGGCCGTGATGGCGGAGCTCAGGTTCTCAGACGCCTCTTGTTCCAGCACGAGGAGACCGCCGAGCGATAAAACAGCACAATGACAGGATCTGTGCGAGGCTTGATAGATTTGGCCGCACACGGCTACTGTGAAAGGTCATCCACTCTCGTCTGACCTTTCAGCTCTAAACAATCCACGGCCACTCAGCGGAGAACTTTCCGGAATCCTCGTGGTGTTCTGGTCAGAGTGTGGTGGTCTGCTATCAGCATTATACGATGATGATAATAATGCACTTACTCAGCACGCCTTTATTTATTCTCGCGGTTTTGCATTGATATGTTTGTGTCAGTTTCTGAGAATGGGAGTGTCCTAGTTTAACCTCGGAACATAGAATCAAATACGGTCAGACGTAGAGACACGCCCACCAAAATACAGCGGCGCATTGACTTATGAGTTTAATTTGTGATCAAGCACGTATCTTAATTTACTCACACGGCAAATAGATCTTCTCCATTGGAAATNAAACCCACATTTGGAGCAGAAATCTAAACGTTGAGAGAATCTTTGTTTATTGTTCTTCACTGCCAGATGAATTAATATGCAGATCTTTGCTGAGTTAACGGCGTCTCCATCTGTTTGGCTGTTGACTCTGGCCACGTGCGCTTCTCTTCCACACTTTGAAGTTGTTTCACATCAAAGCTTAGCACTTAGCACTTAGCCACCAGCTGCTAAAAGGCATCAGCGAGAGTGAAGACACCAACACGTCTGAGACGCGAGGACTCTCTCTTCTCACCTCAGTGGAGATCCATCAGATAAGCAATCTTCTCATCTGAAAAGCCGTCGTTAACCCGGCGTTTGAACCCGTGAAGCAGAGGTTAGCAGATAACCGCTAAGCTAATATAACTTGTGAAGCTTTAAAAAAAAAAAAAAGGTCAGCAAACGTAAAAACTGAAATTCTGGCGACTTGAAATTCAGCGTCTGGACCTGGACATGTCAATCTTATTTGAAGGTGTTCCAACCTCGTGAATCTGCAGACTAGACTTTTATTTAATGTTTCCATGTAAACTTTCCATGGAAATAGTGGTGTAAAGTACTTGAGTAAATAGACATGGCTTCTTTGCTTAAGCATTTTATTGGCTGCTTTGCACTTCTACTGAGTATCAAAAATATAAGTAACTTTTACTATTATATTATATCAAGTAGAAAGTTAGTATAATTTACTTTCTACTTGACTACATTTGTAATTGAGTATATGTACTCTTTACTCCACTACATTTTAATGGACACTTACTGTTACTCGTTACATTGTGATTGTGCGTGACGAGTCAGCATCTTTTCCAACCGCGGTTAATTTCTTGGGTGGATGAGGTGATATCGCCATCTGCAGGATGCTGAAGGTACTGGATGCTATTTATTAGCTAAATCACGTGAATGTGAATTAGCGGTTGCACTTTTTTGCACTTTTGAGTTTGACTGAGACTGACTTTCTGTTCTTTTTGACCTATTTTGTTCTGCCACATGAAACATTGAGGGGTTAAATTTCATTTCTATATTAGGAAATAAAACCTCATACATTAAAAGTTTCTTGTTTTTCCACAACTCTTGGTGGAAATTATTGGATACTTTATGACTTTTACTCAAGTCTTCTTGAAATCGGTGACTTGTAATGGAGTAATTTTTGCAGTAGGATACCGTACTTTTACTCAAGTATGGTGTTCAGGTACTCTTGCACATCTGCCTGGAAAAGCCTTTTTTTTCCAGAGTCGATTCGGCCTGGATAGTATTGAAGAAGCTTTTTAGATGCCAAGGGTCCCACAGTCACAGACTTCAAAGAAGAAACCTGAGCCTCTGTGGAGCTCCACAGTAAATCACATCAAGCCCGAGTGGACGGGGAGCGTGACAGGAAGTGAGGAACCAGCAAGTGCTGCTCTGAAACACCAGCGTGGAACCGTCAGCGGAAAAGCTTCACAGGAACTTCAGATGTCCAGTCAGACTCAGCGAGCAGATCCTGACCTCTGGCTAATGCTAACGCTAAAGGTGTGCGGCTGGTGAGATCTCGCGGGTCAGGAGCTGAGTGATCTGGGTTTGTGAGGGGTTATGGCAGGTCGTCTCAGCGAGGGGGAGAGAATCCCACTGGGCCGGAGAATGAAAGGTATTTCTCAGCCTTTAGTATATGCAGGAATGCTGGAGAACTTCCTAAAGACAACAGCAGCCTCACACGCGGGAAGATGTGCAGCGCCACCTCAGACACACACAAAAACACACACACATTGAACGAGGAGGAAAAAAGGGAAAGTGTCAGTGCTACTCACACTGCAGACAGCCTCAGTGTGTGTGTCAAAAATACATTTTTCTGAAATTCAAAATTCTCAGATTTTTCCTCCATTTCCATGTTTGCTTTTATGTCTCTCTTCTCTTGGTTCAGCTGTTGTTTTCCCAGGGAATCGAACCCAGCACTGTGACGTTGCAGACACCTGTAGCTCTTGAGCCACATGAAGGCCTTTTTAACTGCATTATTTTGAAGTTTTCAAAAATATTTATAATTATCTATTCTTTAATTGTTTTTTTTTTTTTACTTTCTCCAAGACTGTAGAAGTGTTTTATAAATCCCCCAAGTCATTACGACTCCGGTGCTGAGCAGGTTCGTGAGTGATGCAAAACATGACTTTAATGACAAAATACAGACAGGAACTCACACAGAAACTGAGGAACATGAAGATGTGCAACGTTAATGACTGACAAAGAACAATGACACAGGTGAAGACTTAAATATGCAGATGAGGAACAGGTGGCAACAATCAAACTGATGATTACAAAGGCTCATGGGAAATGTAGTCCATGTCCCTAGTCCATGAACGTGACGCAAGGAAATCAGAGCTTTCTTTATTCAAAGGAAGTACCTAAATAGCTATCAAATTACAGACATATTTTTATGTAATGCGTTTTTTTTTTTTTTTTTTTGAAGTTTTTTTTTTAGCATAATCTTATAGCTTTTAGATCAAGTTTGGCTAATGCCAAGCCTTTGGAATGACGTCTTAGACATGTTTTTTTTCCTGTTACATGTGCTTCATTGAAGAGATGTCTGCTAATATAGACTTTAACTGACTTACTGATTCTAGATCTCGAATCGTGCTAGGCAGAATATTCCAGAGTTTTGGTGCTGGATATGCAAAGTTAAGAGATTTTAAATTGAACGCAATATTTAACAGGTAACCACTGTAGCGACATTAACACTGAACTGATACCATCGGTCTGTTTGCTTACGGTGAGTCTAACAATTGCATTCTGAACTAACTGAAGTTTATTTACTTGTCTTGCAAGAGAACCTTCTAGAAGACTATTAGAGTAATCTACCCTTGAGGTCATAAACATGTATGAGTGGTCATAACACCTACGTTATTAGTGGAATTCCATTCAAATTTGTGACAAGCAAATTCTAGAAGTAAATTTTTTATGTATAATACTTTTTAGACCAAGTAATTTGTAAATACTACTTTAATATAGTACCTACTGTATTTATGCAAATATAAGCATACGCCAATTTCTTTCATTCACAAGTGTCAGGACAAGATAAACATGCACAGCATTTCCCCTTATATTTCACTTTGATGTTGTTTTACTTCAATGAGAGTAATGTTATTACTATTTCCATTCATTGATTTAACCTGACTTGAACTTTGGAAAAAGGGTTTCTTATATTCTTATATTATGTGAATATCTCAATCTCAAATATGCAAATATAAGCACCATCAAGTTTTTGAGCATATAAAATTGAAAAAAGGGGCTTATATTCACATAAAAATTCTATAAAATTGTACTATATGTCAACTTTTTAATATGTACAGTATATGTTTGTATTTTTTGTCACTGGACAATCCATCTGGACGATCTAATGTTAATTGGGCAAATCTGTTTGAAACTGTACAGTTATCACATCGTGCAGTTAACGCTTTACTTTGTTTACACACGTGTGTGTGTGTGTCTCGCAGCCGGACGGAGGTAAAGCGCGGCCTAAGTGCTTCCTTATGCTCAACCGCTCCACGTTTACCCCAACAGAGCTTTTTTTGTTTCAAATAATGGCTTTTCCATCTTGCTGGATTTGGTCCTAGATTGAGACTGAATCCAGGATGAAGTGGTCAGTCGTGAGGCTAACAGCTAAAGAAGGACGCGCTGTATTGTTGTATCTAGTGTTCCTGAGGACGTCCTGCAAGAGCTCGGAGAAAGAGAAGATCTGCGCGGCACCTGCTGCTCTGCTGGACATTGGTGTCTTGATCAGAACCATGTTGGTTTAATCCAGGCCAGACCTTCGCTGTCTTTGAAGAAGCTGCTTTTCGTGAAAGATTCTTTTCTTCTGCCTGGAGAAGAAAGAGTAAGAGTAATATCGAAGCCCTCCGATTTATGTCTGGCAGCATGGAAGCCATTAGCCGAGAAATGCCTTTGAATATGTGAGGAAACTGACAAGATGGTGGGATCAGGAGCTCGGCTGATTGGCTTCAAAGATCCTGGCGATCCTCCGCTGACCCCCAGACGCTCGGAGCCCTGGCGAAGAGGATGAGATCGCCGGAGCAAATCTACGCCTCAGAAACGTGGTTCTGCTTCACGTGTGTTTACCGCTGTGAATCCTCATCTCACACTCCAGAAGACGCTGTCTGCTTCGGACGGAGGTTTCTGGAAAGATCTGAGCATCATTACAAACAAGTGAAGCATTGACCTGATACGAGAAGCAAGTGTTCCACACTTAAACCAGCTGAGATGTAACACACATTATCATCCAAATACACAATATTAAACAAGAACCTTTGGGCTGTCTGTGTCTCTGTCTATCTGTCTGTCTATCTGATTGTCTATCTCTCAGATTGTCTGTCTGTCTCTTTGATTGTTTGTCTCTCCGATTGTCTGCCTCTCTTTCTGTCTCACCATCTGTCAGTTCATCTCTTTTATTGTCTAGTTGTGTCGCTCTCCATCTGTCCGTTTATTCATCCTATAAAGTATGTGAGTGTGTGTNTTTTTTTTTTTACGGCCAGTGATTGGCCCTGAAACATTATTTCACACTTACAGTCTTCACGGCACAAATGAGTGATGACACGCTTAAAGAATGAAAAAAATGTGCTAGAAATATTAGTCGCCTGTGCCGTGTTGTGCAATGCGGTGAATTCTTCTTCTTCCCTCTGCTTAAAGTTCTTCTACCCCAACAGAGCAGAGCACAGAGAGAGAGAGAGAGAGAGAATCTCTGAGGGTTGTGCCTCTTATGTTACTCAATTCTTTATTACCAATGTTATAACGCTATTATTGCAACATGTTTACATTGTTTTCGCTGTAGAAAAGTGATAAACTGATAAAGACAAGGTTTTAGTCTGTACACTTGATAACACGGGTAAAAACGTTCAGAACAAACTCTTATTCAGTGAAAATTAATCAATAATCTATGGATTCATTTAAGAAATGTAGAGGAAAAAGGTGGACATGTTTTTGCATTGATAATTAACAGATAAACAACTGACAGTGACAAGTGAAGGAATTATATCGCTTTAACACACACACTCACGCGCACACACACACCTACACACACACGCACACACTTTCTCTCTCAATATCTCCAACATTTTCTTTTAATGCTGACTGAGCGGACATGTGTTTCCAATCACAGACGCGCCATGGCGCGCACAAGCACTCGTGTGTGTGCGTGAGTGCGCGCGCGTGACGTCACCGACACGTCATCCCGGCGGGGGAGCGAGCGGCGCTTTCGGGTCCCTGCGCTGCGCTTTTCGTCGGAGTAACGGGACAGAGGTGAATTATTCCAGCTCGAGAAGTCTGTAAGAAAATGAATTTCCACAACGGCTATGGACTAAACGGCGCTGGAAAACACACGATCTTCAGTTTATAAACCGGCTTGATCGCGATTCCCGAGCTTTTGGAGATTATTTCAGGTTTGGAATAGTTCGGATTTCCCCGTTATCACTGCAAGTAAGTGTCGATCTTGGTACATCTGTTTGAGTGTAAAAGAACTCGTGGCGATCAAGTTTGTTGAAGTTAGATTAGAACTCGTGTTAATCCAGATGAAGATGAGAGATACAGGATGATAAATAAACCGAGCGCATTCTCGACTCACTACGTTTGATCGGAATCATATCTCCGTGACGTCACAGATCAGAGGAGTTGGAATATGTATAGTTTGTTTCTCTGAGGTGTCACATCTCGGATTCTTCCCCCACCCGCGCGCGCGCGCTCGCTCCTCTCAGACTAAACACTCGCGCGCTGATAACGTCAGCCGTATAAAGCGCCGATTGTTCCGCGCGCGCGTGTTTATCGCCGCTGCTGAAACGAGCAGTGCCGCTTTTCCGTGAGTTGGGATGGAAAGCAGTCAAACATTCCTGGCTGGATCTCAAAAGCGCCTCGATCCTGCAGTTTCACCGTCGATTGCAGCAGATGCAGGTCACAGTTACGCCACCTTACTGTCCACACCATCAACCGGTTACATATTTTGAAATTGCTCGCTACATCTATCCATTTACCTAATGATATTTTACTTGAGGAAGTAACAAGTAAAACGTAATTACCNCGACGTTTACTTCAATTATGAGATGCTTCATTGTCAATTATCTGTTGTTTTCAGATATCCAATCAGGATGGGTGACGGACAATGCTACTACAACGAAACCATAGCCTTTTTTTACAATCGCAGTTCGAAGTACCTTGCCACTGAATGGAATCCCGTGAGCAAGCTGGTGATGGGCCTGGGCATCACCGTGTGCATTTTCATCATGCTGGCAAACCTTCTAGTGATGGTGGCGATCTACATCAACCGCCGCTTCCACTTCCCCATCTACTATCTCATGGCCAACCTGGCAGCCGCAGACTTTTTTGCAGGACTGGCCTACTTCTACCTGATGTTCAACACGGGCCCCAACACGAGGAGACTGACGGTCAGCACGTGGCTACTACGACAAGGCCTCATCGACACCAGCCTGACGGCGTCCGTCGCTAACCTGCTCGCCATAGCCATCGAACGACACATAACTGTGTTCCGAATGCAGCTTCACACCCGAATGAGCAACCGGCGAGTGGTGGTGGTCATCGTCATCATCTGGACCATGTCCATCATCATGGGAGCCATCCCCAGCGTAGGCTGGAACTGCATCTGTGCCATTGAAAGCTGCTCCAACATGGCTCCTCTCTACAGCAACTCCTACCTGGGCTTCTGGGCCATCTTCAACCTGGTGACCTTCGTGGTGATGGTGGTCCTGTACGCTCACATCTTCATGTATGTGCGACAGCGGACCATGAGGATGTCCCGGCACAGCTCGGGTCAGAGGAGGAACAAGGACACCATGATGAGCTTGCTGAAAACCGTGGCGATCGTGCTGGGTGAGTTCTGTGCGGTTCTTCTGGTCTGAAGGTGTAAGCTTTGAGAAGGAACGCTCTCACTGTGAGGGAAACGGGACATCTTCTGAAGTCAAGGTCGGAACACATGTCTATCTGCCTCACAGTGTCAGCCAGTTAACACGTTTGTTTTTAAATCACATGATGTGTGCACGTCTTGCACACATACTTTCATTCAGATCATAGTGGGGTCCCATCATTGACTTGTGGGGATTTGGGGGGACCCGTGATTTTTTGATACCTGTGATTTGTGGGGACTTGTGATTTGTGGGGACCCGTGATTTGAGGGGACCAGTGTTTTGTGGGGACCAGTGATTTGCGGGTGCCAGAGATTTGTGGGGATCAGAGATTTGTGGGGATCAGAGATTTGTGGGGACCGGTGANAAAATACTCAAGTAAAGTGACATTTGCTCAAGTACTTATACTAATTAAACAAAGAGTAAAGTGTTGAAAATGGATTTTGAAATCTGGTGACCCTTGACCCCGCAGACAGCCTCTTTAAATGAGTGTAAAGCAGGAGGGAGAGTTATGCTGGACGTAGGAGGCAGAACAAATGAGCATCCGTCGGTATCAAATCTGCTATGTGAAGCATGAGCTGAGCGTTTCCACAGGTGTTTCTCTCCCGCTGATTCCCATCGACCTCCGGCACACGCGAGCCTCTGACCTCACTGTTGGCATCTCCGCGTTATTCCTCAGAGACTCAGAGAAGACGTCACGCTTAAGCACGTATCCTGATGGTAAATCACAGGCGGCAGAGGAGTGATATTAAATGAATTATTGATGATTTGCGAGTAGCATTTAGGACGTTACTCGAGGGTTTGTGGCTTCATAAGAGCGGTTTCCCATCGCCATTGTCTCTATGAATATTGTAAGCGCATTCGGGTGAACGAGAAGAGCAGAACATGATACTTATTCTGTGCTTCTTATTGGCTTACACTTTGTATAATGTTGTACATGTATTGCTACAAGTTTTTAGTGAAATGGATAAAAATCAATAAACGACCAATTCAAATGAAACAAAAATGAGAAGCAGATGACAATCTCAGCATCTGTTGGCCCGTCAGCAAGACACGCCCCACAGAGTAGTGGCTGACCAATCACAGAAAAAACATCTACATCCACTTTTTTCCAGACACAAACTCTTCTAAACATGTTTTCGGACTGTGGAAAGAAACCAGAGACCTGGAGGAAACCAAGGCAAACTTGGTTTTGCTACTCAATACACCATCGCTTTATTCTATATATTATAGGAAAAAGATTGCGCACACACGCAGAGTAACCCTTCTGGCATAGCGCGAGACCCTCGACACCCTGCAGCCATTGTGTCTCATGGTGTTAATAAGCTTCCAGGAAGTCGTAAATCCAGATCCCACTCGGAGATGAAGCTCTTTGAGCCGCTTGCAGTTTAAATGAGTGCTCAGCTTGAAAGTGCAGTGAAGCTTTGATGGGGGCCAAGGAGGCGGAGACGGGGTGTCAAGGGGGCGTGTCTTGGTCTTAAAAAGGTCATGTGTTACTCATCATTTCCTAATCATCCCAAAACCGGAAACAGAACGTCAACAATACCATGTTGTGTGAAGATTTGCATAAGGATAAATTCATCTTTACGATATCACAAATTAGTTTTTTTTGACCTCACATTTTTTTTTTTAGCTAGGATCCTAATTGAGTTTGTGAGGATGTAGGTTCGATTTTAGGAAAGGCTTGAGTTTGTTTCAGTTGTAACTGATTGGAATTGTTTCATTTACAAATTTGTAAGTGTATGTGTGTTCAGGTCAGGATTGTTCTCATTCATGTGTCTCAACACAAAAGCACAAAATGCAAAAGCTGCTACACAAGGATCAATTCAACGGCATGATGATTCGCGCACGCCTAATAGCTGTAACTAAATGCGTGTGTAAAACATTTCCACAGCTAGAACTACTTATTGTGATGACTATATTAGATCACAATTTGAAACCACATCCTCGTAATTAAATTCCTATCGCATCGTCGACTGGATAAACGACAATTTGAATATGAGCAACATTAGCAAATTAGAAAATTAGCAATTAGCAAAGACGTTTCACACTTAAGTGATTGAATCAATATACACACAAGAGACAGCGTAACACACAACAACACACAACACAAACGCCTGACTAACTTTGGAGATGCGGGGAATTGTGTGAAATGGAGTTTACATACAGTACAACATCCCAGTGAAAACTTGTTGGCATGTGGTCATACCAGTTATTTACTTATTCTATATTTTTTTGTTTACTTTGTTACTATTGAAATGGATAAACAATGCACAATCAGGAAATCTTTTGTCACGTAAAATGNAGTTTCTGTTTGTGTGAATTATTTAAAATTGAGCGTATTGAAATTACTTGAAGTATTAATAGTAACTAGTAGCTAATACTAATGACTGTTAAAGTAACTTGTAGCTGTTAAAGTCTTCCCGCAAGATTTCACCTAAACTTCAGATTGATTGAATGAATCCCTTGAGGTAGACGCTGGTGTTGTAGGACATGTGGTCTGGATTTGAGTTTTTCCATGAAGAACGCCCGACTAGATGTTTGTGTTGCTGAAACGACATTTTTGAAAATGTAGCACGTCTGAAGAAAGTAGCACTGCAGTGTTACAGGCTCAAACTCTCGTGTTCCAGCCTTTATGTGGGAAAAAGCTGAAGCACCTTGAGACGTGTGTGTGTGTGTGTGTGTGTGTGTGTGTGTGTGTGTTTACACTAAAAGAGTATTCGGAGTTGCGTTAGAGTTTATCTAACTGCCGAGAGTCTCCACATAACTTTCTCCTGATGTAAACGTTCAGGAGCAGCTGTGCTTGGCTAAAGGAGGAGCAGTGTTTGTGTTCTTGTCTTGCTCAATATCATCTGGATTTGAAACTTTTTTTTAATCATTATTTTTTTGACGTTAGCTCCAGTTCTGGAGCCGTTAAAAACATGAAAGCCGAGTGTGATGGTATTTGTTCCGTGGCTGTATGTTGTAGATTGCTAGGTTAGCATGTTGCTAAGACCTGTCAGTGATTAGGAATGTTCCAGTTCTAGCAGTAGAGGTCCACTAAGCGCGCTAAATCAAGCATATATCACAGTCTTACCGAGCCGTGCCTGGATAGCTTTTCTCAGAATCCCTCCGACCTCGGGAAAAAAACCTACCCTGAAAACAAGACTTGAAGGAGTTTTGCGTGTCAATAACACGTGAAGCCTCACGTGAAGAGTTTTTGTAATATAACATCACTTCAATAACTAAGATAGCGGTTTCTTCTGTCCTCTAAATTAAGGTAAACTAATCTCTGGCGTGTTTAATAAAGTTCTAATAGTAATGAACTGTTACTATTCACTGACTGATGTTACTGTATTCTGACTGATGTTTCTATTCACTTACTAATGTTACTATTCACTGACTAATGTTACTTTATACTGACTGATGTTACTATTCACTGACTGATGTTACTATTCACTGACTAGTGGTACCATATTCTGACTGATGTTACTGTTCACTTACTACGATATATTGACTAATGTTGCTACTCACTGACTGATGTTACTACTCACTGACTGATGTTACTATTCATTGACTGATGTTACTACTCACTGACTGATGTTACTATTTACTGACTGATGTTACTACTCACAGACTGATGTTACTATTCACTGACTGATGTTACTACTCACTGACTGATGTTACTATTCATTGACTGATGTTACTACTCACTGACTGATGTTACTATTCATTGACTGATGTTACTACTCACTGACTGATGTTACTATTTACTGACTGATGTTACTACTCACTGACTGATGTTACTATTTACTGACTGATGTTACTATTCACTGACTGATGTTACTATTCATTGACTGATGTTACTATTCATTGACTGATGTTACTATTTATTGACTGATGTTACTACGCATTGACTGGTGTTACTATTCACTGACGTTACTACTCACTGACTGATGTTACTTTTCATTGACTGATGTTACTATTCACAGACTGATGATTCTATTCGTTGACTGATTCTTTTTCCGACTGATGACTTCTGGTGATTATGCAAAGTTTAACATGTAAAGTTTATAATTAAAAATTGGTAACTTTTTTTCTATGACTATTAAATACTCACGCCCTTCTTCTGTTCTGCAGGTGCTTTTATCGTGTGCTGGACACCAGGCCTGGTGCTTCTTCTACTGGATGTGGTCTGTTCCGAGTGCAACATCCTGACATATGAGAAGTTCTTCCTTCTTCTAGCAGAATTTAACTCTGCCATGAATCCTATTATTTACTCCTACCGTGACAAGGAGATGAGCATCACGTTCAAGCAGATCCTGTTCTGTCAGCGGCAGGAGAACGTGAACGGTGCTGCAGACGGCTCGGACCGGTCGGCGTCCTCCATTAACCACACGGTGCTGAGCGCGCCTCACCATAATGACCATTCGGTCGTCTGAGCTTCAGCAGAACGTAGCAAAAACTGTGAATCAGCAGAAGACTTTATGAAGTTACAGACTCTGTCTTGTTTATATTTTGATGCTACATTGGTTTATTTAAAAGCTAATCCAATATATATGTACAAGAAGTAGAAAACATGCCTTATCCTTAATTTTTTTTAAATTGTTAACCAATTTGATCAAATGTTTGTGCAGAATTATGGAAATCGAAGCAGGAATTGATTTCTTTAGCTTTTCTTGAGTAGTGGTTGGAATGAAGGAAGTGGTTTGCACTAGAAAGAAGCGGTGCACGAGATTTAGTAAAGTCCCACATCGTTTCATTGATTCAACTGTATTAAGATTTTAATTTACTCTAGTCTGTATAAACATCGTAAAAAGCAAACATGATGGAGCTGTTTAAATCATCAGCATCCTGTTACAATCCATCATGGAACTGAGATCATTACTCCTATTCTACACATTTCTGTTTCATAAAAGTAAAAAATGATAGATTTTTTAATGTGGATTTAGACGTTAAACATGAACCATCCTCATGCATATTGAAAAATGAATTGATTTTTCGGTGGATTGTTGGCGTCGGCTTGTAACGAATACTACATGAAACGTTCCTCAAACACAGAAGATATAAATATTATTTTGTAAATGTTCAGGTAATGCGGTATATTTAAGGGACAAATGAGTTTGAAGTTTGCCTCAAAATGAGCGTTTCTCAGAATGATGCATTTCTAAATAACACCTGTTCGTACAGTTGTGTGTTGGTGTATGATACGTGTGTATAAATATATTCGTAAATGTTAGTGAAAGGGACGATTTGTTGTTGACCAATACAATAATCCAAACAAACAGCTGTAATTTAATATCATAGTTTGTAATATAACAACTCTTTAGGCTTTAGAACATTTAAATAGAGTAGCAGGTAAAAACGTGACACTCTGTGGTTTACCAACTAAACTCACTGTAACACTCGTTTAAAGAATTGTTTAATTATTTGTCTGATGGCTGAAACATGGTTGTCTAAGAATAAATACACAAGCATAAGGGATAAACAAGGGTCTTCTACATTTGAGAGGTAAATGTTCTCTGAATCTGTTCTAATTATGGAGTCACATATGAACTCTGTTGAAAGAGTGAGTGAGTGAGTGAGTGAGTGAGTGAGTTAGAGAAAAAGGGGGCAGGAAAAGATGTTTTTATTATCAGTATTATTAATTTTTGCACACCTCCAATGTTGCTTTGGTCATAAAATACTTTGTCTTTGTAATTGAAACACGCATTGGTTTTGATTGAAAATTCAAAGAAACAGTTTGAAGATGTTTAGCTCTAAACATCACAACTACCTACAAACTCGTTTATATTTCTTAAAGCCAAAACACTGTATATTCAGAGAATGTGACAGTATTCAGAAACCATGACCTTTTGTTTCTTTCATGAAAACTTTTGTATGAAATAATTCTGTATAGCGTCACTCACTTAACCTTGTCCTTCAAAGTCTGAACTTGTAATAAATGTTCTATATCAGTTCAAACACTCGTTTCATTCATCCCTTACCACCATTATCATCATCATCATCAGCTTCATCTTCTAACTACACTTCATCCAAACTTTTTATCCATTTTCAGTCAAACAAGGAATCAACTTCGTTGTGGAGCGACTCCAATCAAGTCCACCGTATGACACACATTCACACACTCGTTTGGGTTTCCTATTTTTTAGAATACAAATGTATCAAATCTTCTAATACGGTAACAAACAAAATAGTAATTATAGAGACAAACTCTGTAAAATAAAAAGCATTTGTGACATGAATAAGAGTGGAAATTAATGTGAGTGTGTGTGTGTGTGTGTGTGTGTGTGTGTGTGTGTGTGTATGTGAGTGTATGTGTCTGTGAAACTGCTTTGTCATGACGTCACGGGGTCGGGAAGAGTGTGTGTAGCCCGATCTGAAATCCAAACGGACCAAACTCACTTCTTCAACTTGTCTTTTTCTTTCCACTTTCAAACCTGCTTGGCTTGTGAATCCGTCCGTCACGTGTTTTTTCTGGCTTTTCTTCTGGACTCTCTGCGTGTGCATTGCTTTCTCCTGCTGGTTTCCATAAAAGAGAAAAACTCATGGCAATGTCGATGTATTTCTAGGATTATCACACATGCTTCAACGCTGAGGACAAATGAAACTATTAGGAGTAAATCACAGAAGATCCCACACCACCCTTCTTCATTACATGAAAGTGTGATTCAATTCGCTCTTGAAACAATCATGTTTTTGAGGGATTGTATGGGTAAAAAGTTCCCTAGATGCAAGTTTCCAAGTTGCAGGAATATTAATACGGTAATAAAGATTGGTTTCTTATAAGAAAAAAAAGAAAGAGATGTTCTTGCCAGTCCTGTTAAGCAATACTGCCTCCTGCTGGAAAAGGGAAGAATCGGCAGCTGAAAATTTTCCGAGCTCAAGAACTCAAAAAAAAAATCAAATACTCTAGGGAAAAGCCTAGTCATTAAGGCACTATTATAATTATTTACATTATGGAAACTTTTATCATATAGTTTAGAAATATTGCCCGATTGATTTAGGTCTCAATCTCTTTCGCTTGATTTGTTTTTGTACTTTGAGATGAAACTGGAAATACAGAACATACAAACTCCACACTGAAAGACTCGATCAGGCTTCAAAATTGAATGTAATTTTATAAAACTCATTATACACCCACAATGCCACTGTGCCAGCCAGCTATGCCAACCAATACCACGCAGTTTGTTGGACCGCTTTAGCCAATCAGATTCTGTACTGCTACAAATCATTGTATTGGGAAATCACAAGAATTTGTTGATAATAAAACAACTGCAGTAATTCAAAAAATTGAGCAGAAACACGTCATATTGTGTTTTTTTTTTTTCTTTGAATATTTTTCGGTGTGTCTTCATTTATTGATAACTATCAAACAAGTATCATAAAAAAAGCTTGACATTCAATTTAACATGGAAAAACTGGTTATAAATTAATCAATCGCTACAAAATAATCCAAACAATAAAGTGATTATGTGCCACTTTCAACAACTAAAACTGTGGTTAAAACGCACTATAGACGTGTGTGCTGTAAACCAAAATACATCTAATCACAAAACCAATCTAAAAAGTCTAACTCAAAACTGGAATAATGTCAAACTTGACATTTAGTGTCTCTACTTGCATAGAACTTTTAAAATCCCTCAAACTTCAGCATTATGCAAAGCAAGTCACAACCAAAACCTCAAAGGCAAACTTCTACATCTGTAGGCCTAAACATCCGAGGCTCTTCCGCGTGTGGGATTCGTTAGCAACCTTTCAACAGAGTGGTAGACCTCCACCATTTTAAGATCCACTGTGGTCTTTGGGAGTTGATTCGTGAATTAATCTCCCGCTTGATTGGAGAGGTCTTCCTCAGGAGAGGCCGGAGTTCAGCATCTGCTCGTCCATTCGCTCCAGGATACGATGAATGCTGGCAAAGCTCGGGCGATCCGTGGGATGACCGCTCCAACACAGACGCATGAGGTTGTAAAGCTCCGGTGGGCAGTTATCTGGACAAGCGAGGACGTTCCCATCCTTGACGTAATATATCACCTCCTCGTGAGACATACCGTAGTAAGGCTGCATGCCATACGAGAAGATTTCCCACAGCACCACGCCGTACGCCCACACGTCTGACTCGCTGGTGTAGCGGTTGTAGAAGATGGACTCGGGCGGCATCCAGCGGATTGGGATGGCGTCGTTCTCTCCAGCTTTGTAGTAGTCGGCGGCGTAGATGTTCCGCGAGAGGCCGAAATCTGCGATCTTCACCACCAGACTTTCCCCTACCAAACAGTTGCGAGTGGCCAAGTCACGGTGCACAAACTTGCGCTCGGACAGGTAGGCCATGCCCGCCGACACCTGCTTGGCGATGGAGAGCTGCTCCTGGCAGCTGAGAGGTGGGTAACGCTCCGGCTCCGACACCACGCTGCTTCTGTTCAGGGTGTCGCGACTCAGACTGGGCTGCTGAGCTGGAGAGCGTCTACGCAGATACTCGTTCAAGTCCCCGTAAGCCATGTATTCGAACATCAGGCACATCGGCTTCCCCACAGCGCACACACCTACACATGAACAAAAAATGGATGGTTTAATTTCCAAAAGTGTATTTATTCACGTCGGGTCATTTCTGGACCACCGAGAGAGGGAGACTCTTAATTCAGCCCCCAAAACCCACCATGTTTGTTTTTCTCTCACAAAGAGTTTTTTTTTTTNTAAAGGACACACGTGTAATTGGAACCAGATGGAGTTTGTTTTAGGAAAGTGTATTAAAAGTACACGGCTTTGTTGGGGTTGCACAATACTTTACCCAGGAGACGGACAATGTTGGGGTGATCAAACTCGGCCATGAGAGCAGCTTCTCTTTGAAAGTCGTTCTGCATGTCCGTGGAAGCCTCCTCCTTTAACATCTTCACTGCCACCATTGTGAACGGCTCCATCGTCAGAAGACCAGGAGCCCTGAATGCAGAAGATACAATGGAGTATGTGTGGATGTATTGTGTTACACAGCTTTATTAGTCCTTCAGTGGAGAAATTTATGGCACTCTGCATGTGAGTCATTCAACTAGTCATAAGTCAATTAGGGTTTCCGGATGTGTGTGAAGTCAGACATTGTGTAGAATAGCAGAGATGGCAAAGTAGGAACCTTGGCATTCTATACAATGNTCGTAAACGCCTTTGGGTTACAAAAACGTAATCCCGCAAACACCCGTGTTGGTGATATGTATGCACGGTCATGATACATAAAATATATAATATCCTAATTTTTCCAAGCTGTAGACATAGCACGCAGACGCATTCCCTCAGTGGGAACCCCAAGCCATGATTGATTCTGGTGTTGTGTGGGTCAGGGCCGTACCTCCCTGTTGGACCAGCTGGGGTTGGCAGCGGGCCAGAGGAAGGTGGTTTCAACACGGCTCGGTCACCAGTCTCACCACTTCAATCACATTCCACCAGCCGCTTAACTTTACATGACAGCTTACATATACCATACTGTTCTTGCAGGAGCAGTTACCGAGATCCGACCTCCCTCCTCCACTAGACAGGTGATGTGGATATACAGTTACATTTAATTCATTTCTCATTAGATGGAGCCAAATGTGACTTTTCTGTGAATTTAATGGGGCACAACATATAAAAAANTTTTCAAGTGTAACAAACAAAAGAACAATCACTGTGGTTTAAGCCAGTGGCGCCCAACCTTCATGTGAAATGAAAAATCACTAACTGCTCTAAACAAGAAAGTTCACTGAAGACAGTTCATCTTAGTACTCTAGGAGAGATTTTTCTCTACATTTGTCCTTCAGAGTTGTCTGAAGGTCATCTCCGATTGAAAGTTATTCTAATATTAGTGTAGAGGTCCAAAAGACCTAAACTTTCTAATAAACGAGCAGTCACCTGTAACACATTTATTGGCCGAATATGGCCCACGGGCCGCAGGTTGGAGCATAAACAATAATGTAGTACATATATTACACATGAGTAACTGTATAGACTGTTTAATCTTGACTCACTTTGTAGAGCTTACCTTGCCTGAAACACCCGACCGAAAGCTCCCTCCCCGATGTCTCGCACATACTCAATGTTGTTTCGGGGATATTCAAGGCTCAGGAGTTTAGTGTTCAGGAGGAGAGGAAGTCGTTGGTACATGGGGTTTGGATGGAGTCTGTCCAGCAAGAGCTCAGATGGGAGGGTGGTCAGAGTCGGGGTCTCCAGCACCATACTGCCAACGAGACAGAGTTCGGTAGAGTTTCCCCCAAGCGAAATTTGTGATTCCTGATCTACCTTTTACGTTTTTTCCACATTTTCTTTCGCCTGTGGCACATGAGGATGACACTGCTGAAGAAAGCCGCCCCAGCAAACCCAGCAATGACAAAGATGATAACATTCATGGAGTACGCCGTGGACACTGGAGGAGGTGGGTAGAACTGGACTGGCTTCGGGTTCGGCGGTGCAGTCTTCATANTGATCTACCTTTTACGTTTTTTCCACATTTTCTTTCGCCTGTGGCACATGAGGATGACACTGCTGAAGAAAGCCGCCCCAGCAAACCCAGCAATGACAAAGATGATAACATTCATGGAGTACGCCGTGGACACTGGAGGAGGTGGGTAGAACTGGACTGGCTTCGGGTTCGGCGGTGCAGTCTTCATAATAACAGCTATTAAGAAAAGTTCACATGAAATAGATATGACATTTTTGGGCTTAACTAAACACTTGACAAATTGTAGATAATTTTAAGTAACGAATTATAAATACTGTAGTCTCCCTTCAAGTATGCACATACCTGTTGCATATCTGTCGTGTATTCCAAAGTTGCAAATGAGACAAAATCCTTATTCGCACAGACTATAAAGCAACAAAATAATGGTATACACTCAAGCCTTGAGAAATTAAACATTTTAGTATTGCACCTCGCTATGTTACAGTGGCAATGGTTAGAAGAAACTTCCTTTGTTCCTTGATCAGGACTAAGCTTTACAAGGAACGACTAGTTTCTCTTTCTCCTGAGTTCTAGTTTCAGATGTTTGTTGTGTTGGTTTATGTTATCCCGAAAAAGCTTGTTTTCAGCTTGTCACCCTGTCACCCGATATTCTGATTACTTGTGTTTGGACTGATAATCTAGTTTATGATTCGCTTTCCTAGATCATGTCCAAGTCCATACCTTCTCCACACTTGGGGATGTGGCAGTACTCCCACCGCACACTCGGGCTGGTCGTGTAGCACCATGGCCTGTCGCTCTCTCCACCAGGGTTACGGCAATAGTTCTCTGCGTTTTGCAGCTCAGGAATCACATCTATGGAGAGTCGGTGTTGATGTGGATCCTGTGGAGGAAGGTTTAAGAATGTAGAACAACAAGAAATTCAATTCTAATCACCAAGCTTTCTTCTTCTAAGCCGTGATTCTAAAGTGGGATACTCAAAATGGGAACTCTCTATAGCGAGTTGCGGACCTTTATTAGCTGCAAAAACCAAGAGAACAAATTCAATGCAAACTCAATTCACTACCAGAACCGACTTTGTGACTTTTTTCGTTTTACAATATTGGGTTCCGCAAAGACATTACCTTTGTATTGACTTTTCATCGGAGTTCTTTTCATTTGAAGTTGACTCGAAAAATGTGCATGTGCAGAGATCTAATAGAATTTCAAACCTCTAGTGATCCTCAAGCAGACGTACCTGCTGTCTCCAGCTCTGACAGGGAATAGAAGATGCTGTGACGTTGTGAGTTCCTTGGTAAAACCGTCCTCTGCCGTTGTAGCACGTTGCTAAACACACAGTGTTTTAACAATTTTACT
>SOMO01000088.1:130493-146440 GCA_028128575.1 Paedocypris carbunculus
AAAATCTGATCTTGTGTGTCTGCTCTTCACCAGGATCTGGCCAACATTGGACCGTCCTACGACAGCCAGAAGCAAGTGACGAGCGTGTCGGGGTCCGGAGGCCTGAATGGTAAGACCACCACACCGAACCTCACACAATAACACACGTGACAATCAGAAACCTGAACGCTGAGCCACTCTCTTCAAAGCTGTGCGTTGTGTTACAGGTGGATCCACTTTTTCAGGTGAATATGTTACTGTTAGGCTGCTGTGTGGTGCTTTGCTTTGATTTACTGACTCTCGACTGACCCGCCTGCTCCCCCAGACTCGTTCCGTTAACCTCCAGACGTGTGTCATGTTCCTGTCTGCTTGTGCACCGTCTCTTTCCCTGTCCTCCCTAACCGTCTAACAGTCACGGCTTTTGGCAGATGTGTGATCTCGGATTGACCTTGTGATACGACTAGCAGTAATTCGAATCTCTATGCTTTTTTCGTCTGTCTGTCTGTCTTGTATATTAGCAATGACTGATTTGTTGATATTTAAACGGTATGCTTTATTTAACTGAATAATGCAGCATGTTGCGCTCTTTCACTTGCTCCGTGTTCGACTTTCACAATTTTTTTTTCTAGAGTTGTTGTGAAAAAAATATGCNGTGAGCAGGGCTCTTAGAGAAGCGCTCCCCATCTACTTGTGTAGTTGAGTAGAGGAGGATTGAGTTGCTGGTGACGGCTGAGCTGGAAGTTCTACGGGGTGTCGCTGGTTGGGCTAAAGCGGGTGTGGTCTGCTTCCTCAGGTGGTCTTCCTCCAGCCGCTTCAGGCAAAGGCCGAGGAGCCAAACGCAAGCAGCAGCAGCAGCAGGACGGCGCCGCGGCTGGAGCAGCCAAGAGAACGCGCAGGTACCCCAGTAAACACCAGTCACGGTCTGCTAAAGTGCTTGACCTTCTCAGATAATCATTAGCTTTTAAAATATTTGATTTAACCTTTTTTTCATTAAACTATATGTCCATGAAGGGGACCATAATCTATATGTCCATAATCTGCTTTTTGGAGTTACCCCGCCCCCACTCCAAAAATGGTGTAGTCCCATAGCTCCTAATCTCTATGTTGCACAGTCACAATCTTCATATCATAAAAATCGTATGTTCAAGGCGAAGAAAAAGCATTAATCATTTTTTAGTGAAACATAAAGAGCGTTGGAATGTCCCTAGTTTATATTATAGCATAAATCTGAACTAGTTACTCTAACTTGGTACTCTGATCAGGGCCCCAAAGCGGTTTGTTTGGCTGGTCCTTGCCCATTTGGAAGAGCTGAATTCTGATTTAAATTAAACAAATCTGATATTAATATATGGAGTCTCTTTATCAAAATTTAGTTATTTAACTAAAAATTTTTAGTTACAAAAATTAATTATAAAATATGTCCCATAAAATATGTCCCAATTTAGAAACAATATGATACATTTTAAATGACACGCACACACACAGACACACAGAGTTGTAATCCACTTTTTATCAGCTAAAATATAAATATTCTGTAACATGAAAAAATAAATCTAACTATTACATGTACTGAAAATACATTGCTACTCTCTAACAATACATACAATTGTTGTACAATTGCAACACATTGGTTCATAGATAGTTGATTAAGATTATTAGTTTAGAAATTAGGTACTATCCTGTTTTACAGCAGATTGAATTTTGCTGTCTGAGATTCCAAATTGTTTTTGTGTAGCGACCCGTTATTCTCGGCCCAGCGCCTGCCTCCTCACGGATACCCCCTTGAACACCCCTTCAACAAAGATGGCTACCGCTACATCCTGGCAGAGCCGGACCCTCACGCCCCGGACCCTGAGAAGCTCGAGCTGGACTGTTGGGCCGGGAAGCCCATTCCTGGAGACCTGTACAGGGCCTGTCTGTACGAGCGAGTGCTGCTGGCTCTCCACGACCGAGGTATGACCACTTACAGATGATGTTCCAAACCAATCTAAGCCCTGATCCTGCGCCCAGCCCCTCAGCTGAAGATCTCAGATGATCGCCTGACTGTAACCGGAGAGAAAGGTTACTCGATGGTTCGAGCTTCTCATGGGGTCAGGAAGGGAGCGTGGTTCTTTGAGGTCACCGTTGATGAGATGCCGCCCGAGACCTCTGCTCGACTGGGTTGGTCCCAGCCTTTAGGTTAGTGTCTCCTGTAGTTCTCGTTCTAATTTACTACTTACATTACTACTTGTGTAACCACCTCCATGACCTCCTCTTGAAATATCTGTTTACCTATTATAATTGCCCATTCATCCACCCATCTAACTACTCCTCTACAATTCAATCTCCCTAGCTAACTACCCATCAATCCACCTACCTGACTACCTATTAATCTACTTACCTAACTACCCATCAATACGTTTACTTAGCTACTCATTTGTCTTACTAACTGACATGTTACTTTCCATACGTCCAACCAACTACCATCCATCTGCATAACTAACATCTATTCAGCCATCTATTTACTTCCATAAACTCACATCGATCTACAAATCTAGTCTCTTTTCTACTTACACCTCCATCCACCTACCTAACTACTCTATACATATACCTATTTAACTATCCGTCTATCCACAAGCCTAACTACTTTATACCCACCCATGTACATACATAACTACTCATTAATCCCAATACCTACACATACCCTCTTTAATTTCCAACTATTCTTCCTTCCATCACCAACCTAACTACCCCAACGATTCAGCTATCTAACTACCCATCTATCCTACAACATATCTACAAACCCTTTATCTACCTAACAACTCACCCCTCAACCTACTTAACTATCGTCATGTACATACTCAACTACTCATTCGTCTCAATACCTACATATCTTCTCATATCTTCCCAACTGTTCTTCCATCGAGCCACTTAATCATCCATTAATTTATCTGTACGCCACCCCTACTACCATACCATACTCCTACATAACTGCCCACCTGTTCAACCTAAACAACCATCTGCCTAAATGACCACATGTCCATCCAACTATTTAACTACCAATCCATACACCAACCAAACTACCCCAACAATCCACCTATCTAACTACCAATCTATCCTCATATCTACAAACCATGTATCTACCTAACAACATACCCCTCCACCTACAGTACTTATCTACCCTTCCATGTACATACCTAACTACTCACTCATCCCAATACCTACATATCTTCTTAAATTCCCAACTATACATCCATCCAGGCACTTAATCCTCACTCTGTACACTGCCCCAACATAACTCCCCACCTGTTCCACCTAAACAACCATCTGCCTACATAACCATAAGTCCATCTACCCATCAAACCACTGACCTATCTACCCGTCTATCTGCGTAACACTGTGTGGCCTGACCAAGTGTGTCACATGATCTGTGTTTCAGGAAACCTTCAGGCTCCGCTGGGTTATGATAAGTTCAGCTACTCGTGGCGCAGTAAGAAGGGAACACGCTTTCATCAGTCCATGGGAAAGCATTACTCGGACAGCTACGGCCAGGGCGACATTTTGGGCTTCTTCATCCAGCTTCCAGACGACACGGAGACAGCCAAGTCTCTACCCGACACTTACAAAGATAAAGTAGGGACAACACGGACACTAAACACTTCCTTTTTGTAGACATTGCTGTGTAAAGTTTGGCTTTGTATTTTGTTATAACGGACTCAAATTCAAAACTTAGTACCTTGAGAATTTCCAATTCATGCTTTTAGACAATTAACTGTTTAATTCCATAAGACACTTTTTACAGTCGGAAACGATCTTGAAACAGCTACTGTATATGAAATAAAAACTTTAGTTTGGTTTAATAAATAATATTTTAGGTAAAACAGCGTGCAATGTCTTTTAAATGCGTCATATGCGTTAAAGAATTTGTCGTTATTTCGGAATTTGTCTGCCCTAATAAATGGTAATCTGTAATAAATAGATTAATAACAGTTAGTGTTTTGTTGGACTTTTATGATGTTAGTTGGTTTCTTCATGTTTTTTGTTGTCTCGCAGGCCCTGATTAAATTCAAGAGCTACTTGTACTTTGAGGAGAAGGATTACGTGGACAAAGCGGAGAAGAGTCTGAAGCCGACAGAAACCAGCCGAGTCAGTGTTTATCTTCAGTATAAGCAATTTGTCATTTGTCAAAGTTATTTTTATTCAATAGTTAATTCTTTCACATCATCAAAATGCACATGATGTTTTTTTTTAAAAAATGTGACGAAAAGCTGACCTTTTTAAGATTCGTTCCAATTTTGTAAAGTTTTAAAGGATAATATTTTTTTCCACTTGTTTTTTTTTGTTTTATAAGTTCAAAAATAATTAAGCACAAAATGGTTATAAAACGAAATTACAATAAAATGATCTAGATAAAATTCTATTAAAAAAAAGCCCTAACCCTTGAGTTTGAACCAAATCTAAACTAACTAAACCTCAACCAAATCTTAGTTTACTAAGCCGTAGCCAAGTCTATCTTATTGAAACCTTTAACAATGTCTAACTCAGCTCAAACTTAACCAAATTAAATTCATCCAAACCTCAACAAATCAGAGTTCCTCAACCATAATCATATGCACAACTCTGCTCAACCATAACCAAATCTAACACAGCCAAACCTTAATTATGTCTAACTCAACTCAACCTTTATCAAATTGAAGTCAGCCAAACCTTAACAAAATTTAACTCGACTAAACCTTAACCAAAACTAAGTCAAAGAATTCTAACCTGACCAAACCTCTACAAAATGTAACTTGAACATACCAAAATGTAACTTGAACAAGCCAATTTTACCAATAACTAAACCTATCTTAACCAAACTTTAACCAAATTAGTCCATGTTCTTTGTGCATGAATGAAGACATCATTCTGTCTGTCTATTCATCTAAGTTTGGAAAAACCATGCAAGCTTCACAGTTGTTGACCTCGACTAGGGCTTGTTTTTAAGACAACGCTGTACACTGAATCCTAAAAGTATTGTTTTTTCAAGATGGTGTTTTTCAAGAATGGAGTGAATCAAGGAGTGGCGTACGAGGACTTGTTTGAGGGAATGTACTACCCCGCCATCTCTCTCTANCATTCTGTCTGTCTATTCATCTAAGTTTGGAAAAACCATGCAAGCTTCACAGTTGTTGACCTCGACTAGGGCTTGTTTTTAAGACAACGCTGTACACTGAATCCTAAAAGTAGTTTTTTCAAGATGGTGTTTTTCAAGAATGGAGTGAATCAAGGAGTGGCGTACGAGGACTTGTTTGAGGGAATGTACTACCCCGCCATCTCTCTCNGGACCCTGAGAAGCTCGAGCTGGACTGTTGGGCCGGGAAGCCCATTCCTGGAGACCTGTACAGGGCCTGTCTGTACGAGCGAGTGCTGCTGGCTCTCCACGACCGAGGTATGACCACTTACAGATGATGTTCCAAACCAATCTAAGCCCTGATCCTGCGCCCAGCCCCTCAGCTGAAGATCTCAGATGATCGCCTGACTGTAACCGGAGAGAAAGGTTACTCGATGGTTCGAGCTTCTCATGGGGTCAGGAAGGGAGCGTGGTTCTTTGAGGTCACCGTTGATGAGATGCCGCCCGAGACCTCTGCTCGACTGGGTTGGTCCCAGNTATTTGATTTAACCTTTTTTTCATTAAACTATATGTCCATGAAGGGGACCATAATCTATATGTCCATAATCTGCTTTTTGGAGTTACCCCGCCCCCACTCCAAAAATGGTGTAGTCCCATAGCTCCTAATCTCTATGTTGCACAGTCACAATCTTCATATCATAAAAATCGTATGTTCAAGGCGAAGAAAAAGCATTAATCATTTTTTAGTGAAACATAAAGAGCGTTGGAATGTCCCTAGTTTATATTATAGCATAAATCTGAACTAGTTACTCTAACTTGGTACTCTGATCAGGGCCCCAAAGCGGTTTGTTTGGCTGGTCCTTGCCCATTTGGAAGAGCTGAATTCTGATTTAAATTAAACAAATCTGATATTAATATATGGAGTCTCTTTATCAAAATTTAGTTATTTAACTAAAAATTTTTAGTTACAAAAATTAATTATAAAATATGTCCCATAAAATATGTCCCAATTTAGAAACAATATGATACATTTTAAATGACACGCACACACACAGACACACAGAGTTGTAATCCACTTTTTATCAGCTAAAATATAAATATTCTGTAACATGAAAAAATAAATCTAACTATTACATGTACTGAAAATACATTGCTACTCTCTAACAATACATACAATTGTTGTACAATTGCAACACATTGGTTCATAGATAGTTGATTAAGATTATTAGTTTAGAAATTAGGTACTATCCTGTTTTACAGCAGATTGAATTTTGCTGTCTGAGATTCCAAATTGTTTTTGTGTAGCGACCCGTTATTCTCGGCCCAGCGCCTGCCTCCTCACGGATACCCCCTTGAACACCCCTTCAACAAAGATGGCTACCGCTACATCCTGGCAGAGCCGGACCCTCACGCCCCGGACCCTGAGAAGCTCGAGCTGGACTGTTGGGCCGGGAAGCCCATTCCTGGAGACCTGTACAGGGCCTGTCTGTACGAGCGAGTGCTGCTGGCTCTCCACGACCGAGGTATGGCCACTTACAGATGATGTTCCAAACCAATCTAAGCCCTGATCCTGCGCCCAGCCCCTCAGCTGAAGATCTCAGATGATCGCCTGACTGTAACCGGAGAGAAAGGTTACTCGATGGTTCGAGCTTCTCATGGGGTCAGGAAGGGAGCGTGGTTCTTTGAGGTCACCGTTGATGAGATGCCGCCCGAGACCTCTGCTCGACTGGGTTGGTCCCAGCCTTTAGGTTAGTGTCTCCTGTAGTTCTCGTTCTAATTTACTACTTACATTACTACTTGTGTAACCACCTCCATGACCTCCTCTTGAAATATCTGTTTACCTATTATAATTGCCCATTCATCCACCCATCTAACTACTCCTCTACAATTCAATCTCCCTAGCTAACTACCCATCAATCCACCTACCTGACTACCTATTAATCTACTTACCTAACTACCCATCAATACGTTTACTTAGCTACTCATTTGTCTTACTAACTGACATGTTACTTTCCATACGTCCAACCAACTACCATCCATCTGCATAACTAACATCTATTCAGCCATCTATTTACTTCCATAAACTCACATCGATCTACAAATCTAGTCTCTTTTCTACTTACACCTCCATCCACCTACCTAACTACTCTATACATATACCTATTTAACTATCCGTCTATCCACAAGCCTAACTACTTTATACCCACCCATGTACATACATAACTACTCATTAATCCCAATACCTACACATACCCTCTTTAATTTCCAACTATTCTTCCTTCCATCACCAACCTAACTACCCCAACGATTCAGCTATCTAACTACCCATCTATCCTACAACATATCTACAAACCCTTTATCTACCTAACAACTCACCCCTCAACCTACTTAACTATCGTCATGTACATACTCAACTACTCATTCGTCTCAATACCTACATATCTTCTCATATCTTCCCAACTGTTCTTCCATCGAGCCACTTAATCATCCATTAATTTATCTGTACGCCACCCCTACTACCATACCATACTCCTACATAACTGCCCACCTGTTCAACCTAAACAACCATCTGCCTAAATGACCACATGTCCATCCAACTATTTAACTACCAATCCATACACCAACCAAACTACCCCAACAATCCACCTATCTAACTACCAATCTATCCTCATATCTACAAACCATGTATCTACCTAACAACATACCCCTCCACCTACAGTACTTATCTACCCTTCCATGTACATACCTAACTACTCACTCATCCCAATACCTACATATCTTCTTAAATTCCCAACTATACATCCATCCAGGCACTTAATCCTCACTCTGTACACTGCCCCAACATAACTCCCCACCTGTTCCACCTAAACAACCATCTGCCTACATAACCATAAGTCCATCTACCCATCAAACCACTGACCTATCTACCCGTCTATCTGCGTAACACTGTGTGGCCTGACCAAGTGTGTCACATGATCTGTGTTTCAGGAAACCTTCAGGCTCCGCTGGGTTATGATAAGTTCAGCTACTCGTGGCGCAGTAAGAAGGGAACACGCTTTCATCAGTCCATGGGAAAGCATTACTCGGACAGCTACGGCCAGGGCGACATTTTGGGCTTCTTCATCCAGCTTCCAGACGACACGGAGACAGCCAAGTCTCTACCCGACACTTACAAAGATAAAGTAGGGACAACACGGACACTAAACACTTCCTTTTTGTAGACATTGCTGTGTAAAGTTTGGCTTTGTATTTTGTTATAACGGACTCAAATTCAAAACTTAGTACCTTGAGAATTTCCAATTCATGCTTTTAGACAATTAACTGTTTAATTCCATAAGACACTTTTTACAGTCGGAAACGATCTTGAAACAGCTACTGTATATGAAATAAAAACTTTAGTTTGGTTTAATAAATAATATTTTAGGTAAAACAGCGTGCAATGTCTTTTAAATGCGTCATATGCGTTAAAGANCATTCTGTCTGTCTATTCATCTAAGTTTGGAAAAACCATGCAAGCTTCACAGTTGTTGACCTCGACTAGGGCTTGTTTTTAAGACAACGCTGTACACTGAATCCTAAAAGTATTGTTTTTTCAAGATGGTGTTTTTCAAGAATGGAGTGAATCAAGGAGTGGCGTACGAGGACTTGTTTGAGGGAATGTACTACCCCGCCATCTCTCTCTATAAGGGCTGCACGGTAGGACACTCATCTCACTCTACGCAAAATCACTTTCAACTCATNCTTTTTTTTTGTTTCGTTTGCCGTCAGATGAGCGACATGGGCTGGGGCGCCGTCATCGAGCACACGCTAGCGGACGTGCTGTACCACGTGGAGACGGATGTGGATGGCCGTCGCAGCAGCCCCCCGTGGGAGGGATGAGCATCACTTCCAGTCATGCTATTCTCCCCTTTTTTCATCATTTTTCATCTCGAAATTTACCTTTTTGAACTTTTATTTCTACATCTTTGAATGAAACTTTCCCCCTAAACAACGTTATTTCCTGTCGCTTTCTTTCTTTAGTGTTTGTAGTCGTGTAGTGAAGTTGTTGCCGTAGATGTAAAATATTTTTACCCTTAAACCATTTTTTACACACAACTCCCAGAATAATAAAATCGGACGAATGTCAACCGTCCATAACAGACAGGAATTGTGTGTTTTCATTATATTTGCTGATTTTTTTTGTTTTGGTCAAATGTCCAGCAGTTTTCCACCCAAGCGTATTTTTTCAGTCTCTTTATTTAGAAAACAAAAACAGGCGTAGAATTTTTTTCAGAAAAGCGAGCACATAAAATGGCTCAAATTAGTTCTTGGGGTGGGATGAAACCATTGAACACGGCCTCAAACGGTGTTTGCAAATGTAAATCGCTCCCTGTTGGAGGAAGCATCTTCTGCTACAGCGTGGATGGCGTGATGGTCACTCCGTACTGTGACCGGACGAGGTGTGGAAGATGGGCTCAGCGGAGCGACCCCTGGGCTGGAACAAACACAGGGTGAAACTTTTTAAAAGAGTCTCAGATTATGCCACTTCTGCCTGTGATGCTTAACCTGCGGCCCGCGGGCCAGGTCCAAGCCCAGATCCGGCCCCGGTGTCACAAACTTATTTAGTGATATTAGTTCATTTGGAAAATGTGGAACACTAATATTAGAATAACTAACATTAATTGCAGATGACTCTAAACGACAAATTTGTATAAGATTGAGACATTTTTGCTGAACTTTCATGAGTTTGTGAAAGGAACCATGGAAAAGGTATCAAGTGACCAAGTCCGGTCAAAACCATTCTAGGAATTTGTGCTCCGTGCTTAACCCATCAAGTGAAGTGACACACACAAGCCCGGAGCAGTGGGCAGTCTTAAACTGTGGTGTCAGGGGTCATATGTGGTTATGGAAAGTTCCAGATTGGATCCAAGCCAACAAACGCCCAGGTGGCAGGGCCAGTTGGCATGTTCGGCTCTTAATTGTGATTGGTGTCCACTCATGGACGAAGGGATTGTTGGCCATTTGTTGCCTTGTGGTAGGCAGTTGAGCTCTTGACCAAAGAATCATCAGTTTGAATCCAAGACTCTCAGGTTCCAACTGATCTGTATTTACTTAACTGCCTTGATCCCTATTGGTTTCTCCAATTAGTGCCTGTGAACTAACGAACATATCACTAACTTCATTAAAGGAAAAAATATTCGCGTCCACTTTCCCGAGGACCATCATTAGTGCCGATTCCATCAGTGTCTACTTCTCTTTCCATTTCTGTGTCATTGGGGATCTGGAGCCAATCCCAGCAGCTCTGGGTCTGAATCCAGGACATACCTGGATTGTTGGCCAATCAATCACAGAGGTGTACACATACATTGGCACTTCTACTCACACCTAGGGTCAATTTTTCAGTTTTATTGAACATTTTTTTATACTGTGGGAAACCATAAACCTAGGGAAAACCCATCCGAGCATATTTTGAGCACGTAATCTCCGCAAGAATCTCCCCAAGCCTGAAACTCGACGAGACATTGAAATGATCTGGAGGACTATGCTTGAATGAATCTGAAACACTGACGCCTCCATGAGCGGGAGAACCTGCCTTGAGAATAAAAGGCCATCGCCGGATTCTAAAAAGCTTTGCCGGCAGCACTTAAAAAGTCAGGGCTAATTCAGGCGTCGCTATAAATATAAAAGTTCAATTTATAAATATAGAATTAGTCTGTCTAAACAGGATGGAATGTGGTTGGGAAGGATTTCTTACACGCCGCTTGAAGATCCTGTGCAGCAGTCGCCGGTGAGGATAGTCCGGACTGCGGTTGTTCATCTGGGCTTCCGAGCTGCTCAGTGGGAACATGACGCTGCGGTCCAGATCCGGAGACCTGGTTCCTCCTGGCCCAAAGACGTTGAGGTCCTTGAAACACTCCGTCTCAATCATCTGACACCAAACATTACCAGTGGTTAGGAATTCAACTTTCACAATTACGTTCCAAAATTCCAAGACAATCCACAAAAAACTGATCTGGAGATCTTCCGAATTTGGGTTCTAACGTGGGCACACACAGACACACACACACACAACACAAAGTTCTAAGGAATGTATGTAAGCACCTCTTGTTGCCAGGGGACCGGCACACAGCCCGTGTTAAACTTGGTGTAGAAATCCGCGTCGGCCTCCTCGAGATTGACGCCTTTGACGGTGGAGAACTGATCGATGTCCACCACGTCGGCACAGTACACGGCTCGCGGCTGCTCGGGACACAATCTGATGTCATTACAGTCTGTGCTGGATTCCAGCGGCCGGATTCTGACACTCACGTCCGGAATGAAGGCTGGCGACACCATCCCCGCCTCCAGCATGGTGAAGTTGACCTCCTTGAAGAAGGGATGACCTTTCACCACATCCACCTTGTGCCCAGGTCTGCTGCCCAGTCGTTCCTCTGGGTTTTTGGCCAGTAGCTGCGTCAGAAAACATTTGATTTTGAGACCAGACCTGCAGAATTGGAGCTCACGATGAGACTTACAGATGAGATGCGGAGTCAGTATTGGTTTAACGGTTAATTTGTAGATTACAAATGTGATAATTCCAACAGAATAAATGAAAAAAAAAAACTTGCCATCATTCCCTTCTCTCTCTCTCTCTCGTGTTTCTCCCATGTCTTTCTCTGTCCCTCTTTCTTTTCTTCTTTCTCTTTCTCTCTTTTTCTGCCTCTTTTCTCACCCTGTTTTAATCTCAATCTTTCTTTGTTTCTATCCCTCTGTCTTTTTTCCACTTTGTCGATTTTTTCACTTTTTTTTTTCTCCTTGTCATTTCTTTTATTTGTTGTCTCTTCAGTATCTTTTGTCTGTCTTAGTACCTCTGTCTCTTGTTCTTTTTCTTTCTGTCACCCTGTCTCTCTCTTTCTCTTATCTTTGTTTCTCTTTCTTTTTGTCACACCGTCTGATCTCTGTTTTTGTAATTCACTTTTATTCTGTCTCAATATCTCTTTTTATGTGATTCGCTAACTTACTTTGTCTTTCTCTCTTTCAGTTGCACTTTTTCTGTCTGTCTTTCTCTTGTCGCACTGTCTGTTTCTTTCTTTTGTTCTGTTGTACGCTCCGTCTCTCTTTATGTCTCACTTTCTTCCTTGTTCTGTCACACTCTGGGTTGAATAACAATATAGTTTCGCTTTTCACTAACACTTTTGCAGATGGCCGTCGTGTCCCTATCAAACTTCTTCCCGTACTGCTCGCTCGTCTCCTTTATCCTCCGCTCCATGTCCTGACGGGAAACACGCTCCTTGTGTTGGCGGAACGGAGGGCTTCCAGCCGTCATCTCGTAGATGAGACACCCGAGACCCCACCAGTCGGCGCTGAAGTCATAGTGTTTGTGAGAGAACACTTCTGGAGCTGGAGACCAGAAGAAACAAAGCTGGATCTCAGCATCTCTGGCCCTGAGGTGGGACACACCCTGGACTGGTGGCTGACCAATCACAGAGCAGGACACACAGACACACACATTCACACACTCAATTCAAAATCACTTAGTTTTGGACACTGGGGAAAACTGGAGACGCAGAGGAAACCCATGCAAACTACTCAAAAAAGTGTATACATTTGAAACTGGATATTAATTATATTTTGTTAATGAATAGTTGTTACCTAACTTCAACTACTCTGTCCCGTTTTTGTTACATGCTCGCCGTGTCGTGGCCTGATCCAAGGACAGTATTTTCATGCAAAATAATTTGTTATCATAAAGGTCACGCTTTGTTACATTGTTACATTTTTGTTGTTACAAAAGCTCTTCGGAACAGAAAAACAATGAAGAATTGTTACATTGATAGTTACAAGTTAATTCAGTTTCCACTGGATTATAACGGATGAGCATTTGACCAGCAGAAACCAGAGAACATTTGACTTGCTTTTGTCGTACCCATATATCCAATAGTGCCAACTCGGCCTTTCACCTGTCCTCCTTCTGGCAAGATCACGGCGAGTCCCAGATCAGATATCCGAATGTGACCTGAGACAGAAAGAATCAAGTTGACGTCACTGGCTGAGCAGGAAAAAGGAAAGTGATTTTATTTTTTTCATATTTAAATTGGGCTGAGTTTCTGAAACGAGGTTTTAATGCAAATAATACATTAGAATTTGAAAAATGTAAAGTTGTGCTCTCACGATAGACCAAATTAATTTCCTGTTGGCGTTCAGATTGGAATGAGCCTGTCACGTCGGAATGATTTATTAGGTTTTAATCCTCGAAAGATTCAGCCACACAAGGTTTTGAGGCATGATCAAGTCCAGATGTGTTAAACCAGTTTGTAATCGACGGACCTGTTCACTAGATCCGGATTCTGCAAGCGCTTCATTCAGCATGATTGGAATTTGATTTATGTGATTTCAAATATGATTTTTACACGTTGCAATTTAATGTTTTTCACAAGCCGTTATATTCATCATGTATGTAGAAGGCACTTTAAATCTCGTTGAAGTCCAATAGTAAAGACTTTTTGGGAAAATTAGCTCAAGTTTATTTTTCTCAAGGTCAAATTTACAGTAAATTACGGAATGACCGCAAATTCTATAAAAAGAAATGTAAACAACAAAAACACCTAGAGTCAAAAGTTTCCTGCTGTTCTGAATATAAAACCTAGTCGGAAGTGAACACCGATTACAGTCCTTCACTGCGCACCACAAGGGACTTTTATTTTGTCCATATATTAAAAAAAAAACAGTTGGCAGTCAATTTTTTGGCTACTTTCCAACAAGTAAACCACAAACGACGTCACAACAAACACGTTGTATAAAATCAGTTTCATTTTCACTTTGTGGTTGTAAATTTCTGACTATTGATTATTGCTGATTGCGTCTGTATTGTTAATCCCGCTAGGAAGACAGACACATGAAGATTTTTGCAGTGTGTGAGAGAACAACTGCCCCCTTGGCCTTCACAAGCCTTGCTCCAGAGACCCATCTGAGCTGGAGGAACGTGAACTTTCATTGTCTCTCCGTTTCCTCGTGCTGATCCACATTTCATTAGGACGAAAATAGAAAGTGAAGAGAAATTTGACACGACTCGCCAAACGAGTAAGCTCAGTTTTTTTTCAAGCCCGAACTTCATAAATATACATACCATCATCCCCGAGCAGAATGTTCTCCGGCTTCAAATCCCTGGAAGAATCAGAGGAACATTAAACAGAGATTTAATCAGGCTTTCACTAGAGCCATAACACACACTCTAAATCACACAACTCTGAGCGGACGAGGTGTTACCTGTAGAGGATGGACTTCTGGTGGAGGTGGTCGAGTCCACACAGCACCTCGGCGGCGTAGAACTGCACTCTCTCGCGACTTAGGCCCTCAGAGCCCATGTGGTAGATGTGGAACCTCAGGTCTCCACCGTTCATCAGCGTCAGCACCAGACACAGAGCCTCCTTCGTCTCGTACGCGTACGCCAGACTGACCTACAACATCACACAACGCCATCACAAATCAAGACGGCTCAGCGGATTTCTTTCTTGGTTTGATGTAAAATACAGACCGGCACCTGTTGACTTTTATATTTGTGCAAAATAAAAGTCTGCTGTGATTTACTTGCAGATTTCATTCCAGATTTGTCAAAACATTTTGTCAGCCTCACAGTGTCTTAGTTCTTCATAAAAATCCTTATTCTTTAGGAGGATTTGGGACTTCATAATTTTACATATATCGCAGAAAGTTACGTTTTTATTACACACAATATTTACTAATAATGTGACACAAAATGCAAATATTGATTTAAAATAATTTTCATTTTACATATGTATTGCTGTATAAAAAAATGTTTACATTTTTTTTTTTTAATTAACGTTTAAACATTTGCAACCATTTTTTTTAACACATAGGAACTTTTCATTCTGATATTTCGACTATTATTTCTGTTATTTCTTTAATAACTATACCTGAATCAAACAAAACCCATAGTATTTTAGCTCAATGATTCTCACGAGATGTGATTATAAAATTGTATTATAATTCGAGTATTCTCACCACAAATCTGCTGTTGACTCTCTCCAGGATCTGCTTCTCGTTCAGTGCCATCCCTTCACCTTTCTGCTTCTTGATCCTCTTCTTCTCCAGCTTCTTGCAGGCGTACATCTTCCCTGAAGCTCGGGATTGACAGGCACATACCTACAGAAAGACGCATCACCTCTGAATTCTCCTTGTAGACCGTGTAGGAAGACGTGATGCTTATCTCACCTCTCCAAACCCTCCTTTACCCAGAATGCGATACTCTCGAAACGTGTCTCTGGTGACCGGCCGTCTGAACACATGAAAAACAGGAGACCCGGGCATCTATACATTTATCTCCAATAATAAGATGTGCGATAAGATAAAGCAATTTGGTCATTATGACATATATCGTATTTAGGCNCTGCAGTGCCAGAGGACTTACTTCTCCACCATCTTCCACTGCAGGAACCGGTCAAAGTAGATGCTGTTCTGATATTCAGAGAACGGAGCTCCGCTCAGATACTCATGCAGGGACCTGTCACAACACAAACTAGTGAGCGACGGGCAATGGATGCGGTCACACTCATGGTTTGGACCTTTGGCAGTGGCTGAAGATCTCCACTGAGGCGCTGGTCTCCAGCATGTGTCTACAGGTCTCCAGCTGCCCTTCTAACTCTTCACTCCGGCTGAGGACAAACTGAGGCCACACATGAGCATTCAAACACATATCGCTTCTGGATTATTTCACTACTTCAGCAGATTCACCTTTGAGGAGAGACACTTGGTGACCAACTGTTTGCCAAAGTCCTTTCTCTTCTCGTCAGGCGTGACCTCGTACTCATCCTGGGGGTTGGAAAAGTTCAAAGTGTCAGCTCAAAAATCTCAAATAACGTGAACAGATAACAATTTTCTCCTGCACTTTCAACAACTTGGG
>SOMO01000088.1:193142-207885 GCA_028128575.1 Paedocypris carbunculus
AAAAAGTGTGAAGAGGTAGAGGAAAGAAAAAAAAAAACAGAGGAAAAAAAGAGAGGCAGCCAGAAAGAAAGAGAGAGACAGACAGATGTCTGAGCGGTGCACACTGACCCCATGATGCGAGTGAAGTACACACTGATGCCGTTGTGTTTTCCAGAGAATATAACTTCGGGTCCGGCGGAGACCCCGGTGAGGGCGGGGCTCATGGGAGGAGCCGGGACGTAAGGGGTTGACATGGACATCGGGATGCCTGACGACAAAGAAGCAAAGCACACTTTCATCGTAACGAATCATCACAATGCAAACGTTTCCAAACACCAATTCCGACATCATGCAAAAAGAAAGAAGCGACAGGCAAACGGCGCATGTGTGATGTGTGAGGCGGCTGGTACCTGGGGCGGGTGTGGAGAGGAAGCTGGGGTTTGGGACTGGGCTGCTGACAGACAGCGGGGATCCTGCAGTAACCGGTTAGTTATTAGTGATGCTCAGCCAGAGGTCAGGGGTTAACGAGGCTGATTCTGATTGGCTGTCGTGTCTCTCACCTGGTACAGGGGAGGTGAAGAGGGGACCAACGGTGCTGGGAGCAGAAATGGCTGATGGGAAACGCATCTGAGCCTCTCCTCCGTACCTGTACAGACAGATTCAGCTTAACCAAACACACTTGTGAATTAATAAAACAATTTATTCACAAGTTTTTATTGACACAATGAAACTATATTAACATTTTGGTCGAAACAACACACACACATACACAAATGAAACTATATTAGTTATTAACTAGAACTTTATTTTAGCTAAAAAAAAATGAATTATACAAATTATATTATTATATTATAATAGCATTGTATCTAAAAACATTACACACACACACAGTTTTTTAACGAAATGGACATTCCTAAGTCGGGGTACCACTGTATAATATAGTGTGTGTACACTATAATATAGGGTACCACTGTATAAAATATTGTGTACACTATATTATACAGTGGTACCCTATATTACATGTGTGTACACTATATTATACAGTGGTACCCCTGAGTAACGAATGTCCTTCCTAACAAAAAAATCTTAACGAAATGTGTCATCCTAAAAAACTTCGTCCAGAGATGCAAAAACAATTCGCTATACGAAACGAGCGCGTCTTACTTACCGCGAGTTTATAATGTAAAAATAAACGACTTAAATCATATTATGATAAAATGTTTTGTGACAGTGAATAATCTATAACCAAACAGTTTGTACATTGCTCCCAAATACCAAATTTTAAATACCAAACACTCCATTGATGCTCCACAAATGAAGAATTCTGACCTGAAGAAGGCCCGCGTGGCCCAGGCAGACACTTCCCGGTCACACGCCGCAGAGGAACACGCCAGAATCAGCGCGGTGGCACACGCCTGCTCCTCCTGTCAATACCAACCAATCAGACGCAAATCTCTCGTTTCAAATGAAAACTAATCGAAGATGGCAACTGACTCGATGGAGTTTGAAGAACCTCTCGACCTCCTCGCTCTCCCCTCCGACGCTGCTCACCAGCAGGTGGCGCAGCTGATCCACAGGACGCAGTTTGTGAAAGATGTGGCTTCCCTGAGAACGAGCAGGTGAGGTGAGAAACGTACAGGGCTCGAGTGAAAGATGCTGAGGAGGATACCTGAGCAGACAGGAGGATGAACTTCTGCGGTGAGACGCAGTGCTGTTGAACCACCAGCGGAGGCTCTGTTAGCGGGATGAGGTCTCTGTTCAGAGGGCTGAGGATTCTGGGGAGCTTTGCTTCCGCTATAGGACACAGAGCCCAAGTGTGGCCGTCTACGTTCACAGTCATCTGCAAAAGAAAAATCAACCCTGGACTTCAGAAGTTGGAAGGTTAGAGACCTCATAGGTTTGTTTTCCTAGCCATTGCTTCCAAAAACCTTGCTCTTCAGTCACAATTAATGTCAGTCATATTTAAACTACTAGTGTTGTTTTTATTTGGTAAGCTGCTTTAAAAAAGTCTGACACTGTGAAAAAAGCTTTAGGATTAAAACATTTCAAACGCCATAAAGCTTCTGGTTGAAATTTAAAATTGCTTCCATGCATCAATACTTTTCTCAAAATGCCTTTGTGAAATTTTTTGAATAAATCCAATCAAACTGTGGTTCAAATTTTCACTTCATTGCAGATTTTTTTTTCATGTTTTATGTCATAAATGAACTGACACAAGTTGAGAGCTTACAACAAGTACCATTTTTCTGTGTTTGTATGGACAGTACAAATTATCGTATTGAATGTTCATGAGTGAAAGCAGGAAATAAATTTAACAAACGGAGACGCCAAGCAAACTGATTCAATAATGCTCATCAAATCAGTAGCTAGTAAAAGTGACATCATCGCTATGACCCGCTGCATAAAACTGGGATGAGTCTGGTGAACGGTTTCTGAGTGAACGTGTATGTTCAGAGAGTGTGAGAGAAGACGGGTTTTGAGTGTGTGTTTGGACGTGTGTGATATCTGTGTGTGTGTGTGTGTGTGTGTAGATTTTAGACAAAATGCCATGTGAAAATAGTGTTTGTTCAATCTTGAATTTAAACAATTTAACCAAGTGCACGTTTGCACTTGCAATTCTTAGCACGTTTGCAATTCTGTTGGAATCAAGTCAGCACTGAATATGACGAAGCTGAATGAGCGTCTGACCTGGGCTTCCATCAGGGGCTTCTTGAAGGGGAACGAATCATGGTTGATGCACCACAGAACATCACTGTCCTCTGTTTCAGAGGCGGCCATCAGTAGAAGGCCTCTGCTGTAGAGAGCCTTGTGCACTTTAGCCGGCTTCTGAAGAGTGGAGGAGGCGGAAAAGCCGGGTGGCAGACGCACATGCGCCAGGGTCAGGTTGATGGGCCGGAAAGGGGCGTGTCTGTTGTTGGGCGGAGCAAACTGGTTGATGGTGAAGTAGAGACGGACACCTGCGTGACACACAGGGCAGATCCACAAACACACTCAGGAAGGGTTCAAATGAAGGAATAAAGATGTGTCATACCAGCGTGTGTGACGGCCAACAGCTGAAAGTCTGAAGACTCGGAGCGATCGATCACTGCGATCTGAACGATTGGTTTGAACACGGAGCGATCGATCGTCCTGAAACAAAGCAAACACATTCATTACTCAACAGTTAAACGCACTATAATTCTGCACGACAGCAGACTCACACATGGTGATAACGTTGAGGTTAGTCAGCAAAGTATGTTTTTCATATTAAAATGATATTTATGAATAGCTGTGTGTATTTTGCCTATTTTGTATAAAAGGTTCAGAGTAGGAATCATTATCGAATCAATGTAATTCATTTACAATTACAGTTCAACTAATCGAGAGCATGAAAAAAAAAATGTGATCAGATCACATCAGATGTGCCATCACTTCCGGACGCACTCTGACCTGGCAATGTTTCCAGCCGCAGACACAATGTTGTTCTGTGACATGGACGCCACCCAACTCATGCCCTGACCGTCGCTGCCAAGGTCGTACACCTGAAAGACACAGAGAGATGAAAACACAAGATTCAGTCTGAATCAAGCTGAGGCACAGTGTTGGGTAAGTTACTTAAAAAATTAATTCATTACCATTTACTTAATCTTGTATTTCGAATATTTTTTTATTACTGTGTCTGAAAAGTAACTTAATTACTGAATAAGAAACTTAACTAAATACTTCTTTAAAATCCCTATAAACCTTTAAATAATATGTATATCATTCAAACAAACATCAGTAAAACATGAAATACTTGCCCCTTTAAGCTAGCTAAATCATTTTATTACATTCTAAAAAACATTCTATATTAAATAAAGTTATTAGCAGGAAATTTAACCATTTTGGTAATAAACAAAATACAGTAACTGAAAAAATACCTGAAAAACTAAAAATATTTTGCAACAATAAATGCACCTAAAAGAATAGGAAGAGAAATAAAAAAAAAGTTAAATAATATTCAGTTTAATTATTTTATAATATAAGGCAATTACATTATAAGTATCTGCAATTAAATTACCTAAAAATAAACAGTAAAGCGAAAAAGCATTTTTGGCACCAGGTTCGGATCAGAACCACTTATTGCTAACAATACGTGAATGACTATCCGTTGAAACCCACCTGCAGGACGCCCTTCTCCGACCGCGTGTACAGAACATTCCGGGAATTATCCACAGCTATTTGAACAACAGGATCTAAAACGAGATTCAATGCTGAGACCTCCAGAGGCTTGTTATAAGAACAAATGGGAAAATTCCGAAACATTTTACCATCATCGGAAAACTGCAGCATGGAGGGCAGGAGGTAGGAGAATCTGCTTTTGGAGTGGTTGATCTTGCGACATCGCTGACTGAGCCAGCCGGCTTCGGCTTGATAGGCGATTTCATACAAGCAGCCGTCTTTCCCCGCCAGGAAGATGCGGCCAGCATTGGTGGAGGAGACGGCCAGCAGGTAGGTGTTGTCAGTAGGGATGGAGTAGAGCGGATCTGGGAGAAGCTGCATTGCTCCAGACGTGCTGTCGTTTAAACCTGCTCGAATATAAGAAGAAGATCAGGCTGTGGCAAACGCACCAAGCTCTAGGTGAAATCACGTGACACTCACCACCCTGAGCTTTCGGGAAACTCAGGCCCAAAATCACCACGTCCACCGGAGTGGCCAGCACCAGCAGGAAGTGAATGTGGGGCTGAAATATGTCTTTAACAAAACACAGCATTTTTGATGTTTAAGCATAGAAGTGATAAATGACTTCTGGGCAGGTTTAAAGACGCTGTAACTGTTGCTCATTGTGCTGTTGTTGCTGTGTAATTTTGGCTGCTATATTTGACGCATTTACTTAATAGCGCATTTACATATACAATTTTTTTGCACTTGCTAACAAAACATACTTTTACCGACTTCGTTTTGAGGAATGTTAAACCTTAAAATAGCTTTAGAACACATTCAAACCTATTAAGTCAATATAACAATGCAAAACAACTTGTTTAAATTTATTTACTACTGACAATACTTCTTCACAGTACATGCTGATAAAATTCAGTATAATAAATAAAAACAAATGTTTACACTCACCTGGCTTTGGCCTGACCAGCCCGACAGACATGATGGTTTCACTGAGCCCATCAAAATAAGCCACGTCCGTCCTACAGGAACAAGAGCAGCATAGAAAATAACACACCTATCGTCCACCTACTTTTAAACCAATATTTTATTCCTACATACAGTTATTTTTTAACATTCTAAAAAAAAGTTTCAAATCATTTTCTAATTATAATTATCATCAATTTAAATACAAATTAAATTACAGTGTGTGTGAAACTACAATAGTTTGTGAATTTTTACCACTGCTGTTCTGGTGCCAAAAACAAACAAACAAACAATTTGAATTGTGTAGTCAACACGTACCCGTCCTCATAATTCCACATGAAGATATCATTATCAATAGTCAGCCAAGCCCGTGAGATCTCTGGGAAAACTCCCATCATGCAATTGCACTGCATATCTGACATCAGAGTTAAGAAACATCACTGAACATGTGGATTATCTCAGACCATCACTGATGGATTAAAAACACGAATTAAAATGTGAAATCATTAGAGACATGAACGAAGTGTGTGTGCGTGTGTGAAAAACCGTTCATCGTCTACAATCTGCGAGATTGCGAATAGTTGCCATTTAGATATATTTATTATTAAACGCATTTATTAAAAATATATTCATATTTAATCAAAACAAATAAAGAACACATTAAAATATGGGGCGTTTTTGATGAGAATAAAGATATTTACAATAAACAGTCTTTACAATAGGGTCTCCCCCCGTGCATGTGTTTGACACTCCTGAAGGATACGGCTGAACTGCTCCACCAGCTCTGGGGGGAGAGGGACCCTCCGGATGGCGCTGAGCTCCGGCAGACTCGGGACGCTGATCAGGCCGGGACCCTGGAGCGGATAATCCATGTCGGACGTGCCAGACAGCGAAGGCATATCTGCAAAACATCAGACGCATCAGCTGCTGGAGGTGCAGCAGTCGGTGGGTGGACACTCACTGTACGCCGGAACATTCAGGAGCTCGGACAGGTCGGGGAAGCAGCGGTCCTCCTGCAGGTGTCGGTCGATCAGGCGGCTGGAGGTCTCCAGAGCCTCCTGAAGAGCAGCAGCGGGGCTGCTGGGGCCCAGCGGGGACGGCATCTCCACCACACTCACCTACCAACAAAGACAGCGTTTATTCAGCGAACAATAATTACAAGTGTATTTACAGTCTTATTTGTAAATCGTACATTTTTTTGTACCAGTGCTTTTTAGTAAATCGCACATTTTTGGCACTTGTACTATTGTAAAATTGATGTATATATGTGGAGTATGGGATGAGTAGAGAAAGCAATTTCGGCTCTCTGCACGTCCAGTACGTACAGCAGAGTTGACATAAAAGTTGACTTTGAGGTGTAGTTACATTTACTCGCCTTTACTACGTTACATTCGATTCAATTACGTTGCAATTTCAAATTTGAAACAACACGTGACTAGTCTATAGTTACATTGTCTTGTCTTGATTTACAACAATAACAAGTCACTTTAAATCATTGAAAAGAAAAAAAATCCTTTAGTTATCTACGAATAGACGTAAACAAAGTTGCATTAGCTTTCGTTCATTTAAAACAATGGAACATGCAACATTTTAGACAGAGCGCAGAATTAAACGTCACGTTGCATTTACGCGATTTTATTGTGTTACAATAACTAATATTTGTTTTATTACTTTGTCACGTGTTTAATTCCTCGCCGATCGATCAAAAAGAGAAGCGGCAAAACAGTGTCATTCAACTGACGGTACCGGTAGCTTTAGCCGCAGCAGCTAATTTAAAACTTAACGTGGAGCCGCGTGGCTAAACTACATTTTTAATTAAAAAAGGACTCACAGACGTTTGTGTTAAACATGAACTCACCTTTGACTGGAAATAATCCTCATAAAACAGCAGCTGAGATTAAACAAGGAATTTCTTGCGAACTCAAACGACTCCCGCCAGGTGCTCGCGTGCAGCAACCAGTTCCGCTAGTGAAGCAGGAAATAAACATTACAACCGATATAGTACAAAATAAAAGTCGATGCAGCAACGAACACTACAGCACATACGAACCAGCGTTATTCAGGATGCAATGTGCTACACGTGGCAACAAAATGTACACATGATATGTACTGCAAATGGCTGAAATTCTAAACATATAATATATGAAACTATATTCAATATTCGAGTAAAATCAGAACCAGGCTAGAACTATCGCTCTAATACTAATTTATTCAGATTGATTCTTCATACCACATTTAAACAAGTTATATATGTATATAACAACTAAGTATTTTTGATATACGGGCTTTTAATTTGAAACACAAATAAATGTATTTCAAATACGTAAACATATCTCATATCTAACATATGTCTTATAAGTAAACATATACGTACTGTATAATGTATACATAATATATAAACATGTAATTATAAACATTTATAAACTTATATTTAATGTAGAAACTACGAAAAAATATCCATACATCTTATACTGTATTGTTTATGTGGTAGAATGTATGGTCAGACATATAAAACATACATTTAAGCGCAAATATTCATGTGTTTAATATTCTCACTTTGTTTATTACCATCAAATGGAGGGCGTGGCCGGGCTGTGGATGTGCGTCATGATTGGCTCTGGGGTGGCCAATCACAGCAGGAGGTACGACACTTCATCTAAACATGATCTAAAACGTGCAAAAATCTAACAGCAGTCAAACCCCGACACTCGTGCAGGATTTGAATCGAAACGAGTCGAATCGAACGATCGGTTTGTTATGTGACATCGACGCGGGTTGCTGATGCGAGTCGCCACACCCTGCGCGCGCAACTCTGACTCACAAGCGCGCACGGTCATCCTGCGCACTTTCCCTCCACGGGAACATCATCAGAGCATCATCATCACCATCATCATCATCATCAGTCCGCGGACGAGCAGACAGACACCAGCCATGACAGGTGAGCGTCAGGACCGTCGCGTGCGGAAACACGAAAGATGTTCCATCGACAATGTGTGTGTTTGTTTCCAGAAGCCGAGACGCGTCAGCGGCTCCTGCGGAGCGTCAAGAAAGAGGTGGGAGTTTTTGTGGCGTCGCGTTGTGTCGATGGCCGTGTAAATGATTCGGGAAGGCTGGTTCGGCCTCGGTGCTCGTCAGTTCGGTGGATTGCAGAGGTTGTGCGTGTCGGAAGAGCATCACACTCGTCAGGTGTTTCCTCAGACTCGAATTGTTCGAGTTTCGGGTGGAACATCCGAACAAGGCCGTTCTTGTTTGTTCCGTTAGTTCCAGAGGATGCTATTCTATTATTAAGGGCTTCAGTGATTGTTTAATGGCTGGTTTAATCATCTTCCTGTTGTGTTGCCTTCAAGTCTGGTTTTAAACCACAAAGCTGCAGAAAAATCAATGTGTAGGTTTAAATATTTAAATGCTTGTGTATTTCTGCATAATTACCTGTTAAACGGTTGGAAACAGTTTGTTTATTCATTTTTCTGCCCTTATTGTAATATTTACAGTTTTGGTAATAGTCGGATGTGCCATTGTTTTTTAGAAAAATGTTTTGAAATGTTTTTTGTTTATGGCTAGAAATAACCAAATAGTTTATTTGTTGTTTGCTAGATAAGCCAGGCATGTCCGTAAATTATAAATACGTACACTGGAATTCCTTGCAGCACTTACTAATATTTTGTTCGGAAAGGCCTATTGCCTCCCTAAAAACATGATGAAATCCAGTAAAAACACAGTTAGATTAAAGGGTGTTTCTACAGAACGAAAGGAACCGTTCTTCTTGTTCGTAGCGAGTTTCGTTCAATATCTCCAGAAACCATCATCTCAGACAGAACATGATATGTTCAGTGTTTCTCTGAATCGTCACTCTCTCGACGGTTCAGTCCTTTTATCAGCGCACAGAAACACACACCCGCGTCTCCATGACGAACCTGAGGTGCAGACGAGTGTTTGACTGATTGTGATTCATCGTGGAAAACATGCTGATATTGAGTTATTAAAAACACACGCACACACAAAAACAGAACCGTTAAAAACGTGTGTGGTCTTTAAGCAGAATGTCATTTTTCATCTTTTAGTTCTTCACTAAGAACATACCACGTTTTTTCAGACCAAGACGTGATAGATAGACGTGTCTTTTCTGTAGCTTTGGTCACTCAAACAACTACGTAATGCAAAGAGCTTAGACAGTATTTCTAAAACACATTTTAATAGAGCCACTTGTAAAGGAAAGACTCTAAAATAATAAACAGCAGCAGTGTGAAGGACCTTAAGGTTTGATTTTTGCTGGACTTTCAGGTGAAGCAGATCATGGAGGAGGCTGTGACACGGAAGTTTGTGCACGAGGACAGCAGCCACGTCTTCTCCTTCTGCGGTAGGAAACACTAAACTAAACCAAACCAAACCAAACCTCCTCTTCCCAAAAATATTATTTATGAAAAGAAGTTTCTTTGGATAGGAATTTTACAGAAATAAAAGACCTATCCTGAAAATAAGCCCTATTCTTCACATTCACATTTTTTGCGTCCTGATCCAATAATAATTCTAGAATTATAGACAAAAATTATTCAAAACAATGGTATGTAGCGATATAAAAAGCATTTTAAGCACCAAATACACAAAGCACCACTACATACTTTTGTATAGCAGTGTCTTTCGCATTTGAGGAGGAAATTCTGTCTAAAGCTTTTGGTCTCCATTTTAAATTGTTTTATCACCTTACAGTACATGACTAGATTACAGTATGTGTAATCGACTTAACCCTCCAGTGAAGTTATACACAGTGAAGTGACACACACACTAAGCAGGAGTAGTGGGCAGCCTTTACACAGTCCTTATATAGTCATCAGGGATGAAAACAGCACAGATCTTTCTCCCACAATTCCCTTTTCTAAATCTGTGGCACATTATTGTCTGAGGCTCATTTCTTTACATAAAGTATGTAAACATGGTATCCTCCAAAGTAAGCCCTAGTGCATGATGGGAGTGTGAGTTAAATGTGTGATGTGCAGGTGTGGTGGAGGCCTGCGTGCTCCACGGGCTGAAACGCCGCGCCGCGGGATTCTTGCGCAGCAACAAGCTGGCAGCTCTATTCATGAAGGTGGGCAAGATGTTTCCTCCGGCCGAGGAGCTGTGCAAGAAGGTCCAGGAGCTGGAGCAGATCATCGAGAGCAAGTGAGAAAGCCACCAACGCCAAATTTACCCTTAGTTTTAGTTGACAATTTCATCTTTTAGTAAGAGTTACTTAATTAGAGTTACATAGAAATCTAAAATATTATATTTTATAAAAAATTTCATTTTTGCTGCCATTACCATGCTGAAGATCTTTATTGAACAGGTGCGCCTTAGACTGCCCACAATAAAAGGTCTCCTTTAAATCCAACCAAAAAGGGAGCTAAACCAAATTTGTTGCGTTTATATTTTTGTTAAGTGTGTATACAGTGGATAAATATTTCAAAGTCGTTGTTTTAAACAGATTAAATGTTAAAAAAAATATTTAAAATTTATAATATCATTTTTGCAAATGTAGTTTCAAATATTTTTCATATGACAAAAACACCTATTTTTTAGATAGATAGATATCATGTTTACCCATTTGTATTACCGGTACTAAGTTTTGTTAATGTATATTGTATATTTATACATTATATATCTATTTGTGTGTGTATCTATGTAAAAAGTATATTTTTCGAAATATATTTGACAGTTGCTTGGATGGATGAATATAATGTAAATTATACTTTAATTAAATATGTAAATATAATTTATAAAACAGAATCATTTAAAATACATGTGTATTTATTCAAATACATATTTTGATACATATTTCAATGCTGATAAAATGTGCATTAGTTTATTACGGGCCAATGATTTTAAAGATAATGTGAACGGTCTCCAGACAAAACCAGAGTCAAGTTCAGGACGGCGTGAGAAAGCAGCCCAGACCTCCAAACCTGTCGCCACTGGCTGTCAAGCACCTCTGGATCCGCACGGCACTGACCGAGAAGATGCTGGACAAGATCCTGCTGTTTCTGGTGGAGAACAGCAGGTGAGGAGATCTTAAAACCTCCACGTCTGCCGCACTGCTTCCACCTTTTTTTTAATGTTCAAAAATGCTGTTTATGCCTTTTATTTGAACGATGAAAGATAAAATAATTTGCAATGGAATGGTTCTGTCCTGAGCTTTGTCCAGTCCCTTGACCACATGCAGCCCTTTGGTTAACTGTAAATCTCAAAGTAAACACATGTATGTATATATTACAAATTCGCAATATTGGACTAAACGTGCATCATTCTGAAATTGTTTTTATTCACATACATGATACCACACATGTACACACACTGAAACAAGGGTTAATTGTAAAGACTGAACTGCTGTAATGCAGACTCCTAGTTTTTACACATGTTATTACAAATAAAAAGACAATGAATTAAAAGTAACCGGTAACATACCATGGCAAGCCTAGTCTCCTAGTGTTTACATATGTTATTACAAATAAATTAACAATTATTTCAAAGTAAACGGTAACTTACTGTACCAAGCCAGACCAGCTTTTACAACCAAATTACAATAAACTGATCAGTACCGGTAACTTACCGTGTCAAGCCAGACTCCTAGTGGTTACGTATGGACAATTACCTAGAATTACCAGTAACTTGCCATATATCATTGTAATAACAACAAACAGTTAAATGTAATATTTAAAAGCTAAACTTTTCAGTTCAAGTTTTTTGCACGGGTATGGAATATTTTTCTGAGATGTGTTGTTGTTATTCCAGTAAATTCTATGAACGAGAAGCTCTGCTGAGAGACCCGGTGGATGGTCCGATTCTTGCATCGCTACTTGGTATATCTTCCGCTGTTTAAATACCCTCTTGAGATAACGTGTATATCATGCGTTCGATTTGATTTGTTTTGTCATCCACCAGTCGGACCCTGTGCTTTGGAGTACACGAAAGCCAAGACGGCCAATCATTTCTGGACGGACCCCTCAGCCGATGAGTTGGTGCAGAGACACCGCATTCACAGCGGCCACTGCCGCCAGGACTCACCCACCAAACGCCCCGCTCTAGTAAGAAGCGCTTTACTACAGCCCACAAATGTTATTCAGTCTGAACTAGGGAAAATTGACATTATATAGCAGAGAGATACAATCTGTTCTGTTTTTGGATTTCAGCAAGCTGCTTTTTGATCTATCGAGCATCAAACAGATTCTTAAGTCTGGTATAGATTAACTGAAACTTAGTGAGTAAGTTTCTCACTAAGTGTCCACTCACCCACCTACCTAAACATCCACCCACCTACCTACACTCCCACCCACCTACCTGCCTAAACACCCACAAACCTACCTAAATACCAACCTACACCTCCACACTCTTACATAAACATCCACCAACCGCCAAAACCGAGTTTATTTCCTAGCCATACTCTCCAAAACGCTCCATTCGGCACAATCCTGAGAGAGTTGAGCAGAACATGCAGAAGATCAGCTGATCTGGGAAAAAACTAAACAAGGAGCGAAAACTATCAGTAATTAATCAGTAAAAGGAAAAGAAAAACTAAGCAAAATCAGCGAGCGAATAAAAAACGTGACTATTACTTGTGGTACATGAGCGTCCCCGTCGGCAGACTTTTAACTAGAACGAGCACTTTAGAAAATGTGAAATCGAGGTCAATAGCGGTATTGGTATTAGTGCATCCCTACTTATTTTACTGTGTCTGTTTTCATCTCCTACGAGTTTAACGCTGTTGTGTTTTGTAGATCCAGAAGCGGCAGTCGAGCGGCAGCATGGACGACAGACCTTCTCTCTGGGCTCGGGATTATGTGGAATCTCTGCATCAGAATTCCCGAGCAACTCTGCTTTTCGGAAAGAACAACGTTCTTGTGCAGCCGGTTCGTCTACTGGAGAGACTTTCCTCAGAGATGTCTTTCTAATCCAACTGCTGAAGTAAACCTCTCCTCTTCCAGACCGATGACATGGAGGCCATCCCTGGATACCTCTCGCTCCACCAGACCGCCGATCTCATGACGCTGAAGTGGACGCCGAACCAGCTAATGAATGGAAACATGGGCGAGCTGGACTACGAGAAAAGGTGATGGTCAGAAACTTTGCGTGTTTGTTTTATGTCTGATTATTTGGTTCTAGTTTAACGTTGTGATTCCTTTTGGCTCCCCAGTGTGTATTGGGATTTTGCCATAACCATACGCCTGGAGGAAATTGTGTATCTGCACTGCCATCAGCAAGGTGAGTGTGTCTGTGTGCTCCGCTTTAATGATGAAAGAGTTATTGGAAGGAGAAGGATGTAGAGACTTGTCTTTAAAATTTTATAATAATACCAATAATATTAATAATCGTCAATGAAATGTAGGAAAAATGAAATGAAAAGTTAAAAGGAGAAAAAAATAAAGTTAGTAAAAAAGGAGAAAACTTTAAAAAAGAAATAAAGTTGAAGAAATCAAACGTAATGAACTGGAGAAAACTCAATGCAATGTAATGAAGTAAAAAAGTTGTTTAAAAAAGTAAAACATAATAAACTTTTGAATGCAATATTTAAAGTCAATGAAGAACATAAAGTAGTTTGAATTATAGTAATGAAGTTGATTAATAATAAAAAAACTACAATGCTCAAAAATAATTAAATCATCTAAATGATGTTACGGTAATAAACATAATGAAAATGTTTTATAAAGGTAATAAAGAAACTTCATAAACTTAGTACATGTCAGACAAATTCTAAGTAATGTACATAAAGGTAAAAAAACAAGAAATGTGAAAAAGAATAGTAACAAAGTGAATAAAAATGAAATAACTTTAAACAAAAATAAAGCAATTAATAAAGATAAATTATTAAATAAATAAAAGGGAGTGTAATAAAGCTTGTCAAAAAATTAAACAAACTTAATTAAAAACGTAATAACGATTATAAAGAATCTAAGCAAAGTAAGAAAAGAGAAGGCTTAAAGTTAATGAATAAACTAAAATAAAAATACATTTGTTTTTCCTTGACTATTATTAACACAATGTGTGTTTCCCGTAAGTAAGGTTTTAAGATCTTTTCTGGGTTTCCCGCAGTGGACAGTGGCGGCACGGTGGTCCTGGTCAGCCAGGATGGAATCCAAAGACCTCCATTCAGATTCCCCAGAGGAGGACACTTGCTCCAGTTCCTGACGTGCCTGGAGACAGGTCTCCTTCCTCACGGTCAGCTGGATCCTCCTCTCTGGTCCCAAAGAGGAAAGGTCAGCGACCAGCTTGGACCGCTGGAACTGTGTCGGTGAGACTAACTGTTCGGCTTTTTCAGGGGAAAGTTTTCCCCAAACTCCGCAAAAGAAGCCCTCACGGATCCTGCGAGTCCTTCTCGGACAAAGACGAGGATGAAGCCACTGATTATGTGTTCCGGATTATATATCCCGGCAGTCAGGACTTTGGTACGTGGATGCTATGTTTTTGTGTTTGATTACATGATCATTTCATCTTTACTTATGCAACGCCTTTTCCATCAGATTGTCTGCATTTTCACATCAAATTAGATTTTTGTGCAGTTAAATAAGTTGAATAACTGTCCTTACATCAAACACAATTTTTTCAGAATGCCAAAATGCAAGTATCATATATAAGTTGTCATGTTAGTTAATAAGTGAATTATTCTCACAAACTTTTATAGTATTTTAAATAACCG
>SOMO01000088.1:208597-224712 GCA_028128575.1 Paedocypris carbunculus
CACACACACACGCCACTCAAAATTATGGACCAACTTTTTTAATTCACATTTTTATTCTTTTTTTTCCATGTTTGAAGAGTCTCATTGAAGGGAAGAACAAACACATATAGAATTTTGTAACATTTTAAAAAGGAATATAAATGAGAAAATTCTATCCTTCCTGGATTCTCATCATTCGCTTCATGAGCTCCTCACTTGACATAGTTTTCACACTCCATCACTATTTAGAAAATAAAGTCAGTCAGCAAAACGGCAACAACTGTGAAAGTGTCACCAAGTTCAATACTTCAGTGAGAAGCTACAATATGAGTGAGTAAAAACAACATGTTGAAGGAGCCACAATTTGATTCATTTGGTGAACGGATTAATTTAAAATGATTCTAAAGGAGTGACAGAGCTTTTGGAGGCACATGTCTGATGGCAGGAAGTTGTGAAAGGCAGGACTCAGTCAGTGGAATCTGTAGATACTACAGCTCTGTCTCTTAATAACACAACACACACACTTTACAGGAGCACCAGGGCATTCATTGTTATCGCAGGGGCTTTTGTACAAGTTTGTAAAAGATTGTTCTTCAGCTCATCACACTTTCAAAAGCTGCTCTCGGCGGTACGAGAAATCAAAAACTGGAATACTTCTGAAGGAATCGATCGTAGGCATCATAAATCGCTCGCCTGGTGAGTAAAAACAATCAAGTGATAAGGAAGGTCAATTACATTTGCACTTCCAGATTTAACCAAACCAAAATTATTGAAAAAAAAAAAANCGAATAATCGTTAAAAGATCTCGATTTCAATTCTACCCCTTCACAATCTTAATTCAACATTAATACGATTCTGCATAACTCTGATCTTCAGATTTTATTCTTCAAGTTTACTGCGGTTTCAAACCAGAAGACAACTCTCAGCAAACCATATACAGCAAACATCTACAGTTGAGGACAAATTATTAGCCCCCCTCTACAAAATAATCATTGTTTGATAAGTATTTCAAAAGTGCTTTTAACCAGCTAATAATTGTGTCCTCAACTGTACATAATACTGTTCCTTGGAATGTTTATTTTTAAGTTTAATGGTATAGGCTTAGGGTTTTAAGTTTAATGATTTTTTTTAAAACATTACTTTTACATTACATTGTTTCATTCAATTTATTTAAATTTGAAGTATTATAAGTAATATGTGTTGTTATTATATAACTTTTTGACAACCTGATTTTCAAATAATAATAAAATGTCTAGAAAGAATCGTGAAAAGAATTGTGTTCTTTATTTTAAGCGAAAGAATTGTGATTCTCGTTTTATCCAGAATCGTGCAGCTCTACTGTCCATCTATAGTTGACAATGTTGCTTTCAAGATATGACAAAAAAAAATGGCAATTAATAAGTGGGATTCTTTATTTTCAAATTAATTGAAATTATTTAATATATTCTAAAATGAATTTAGATTTAAACTTTATAATTAGTTAAATTCTAACTACAATTACATTATTTCCATATTTTCCTAAATTATTTCTGGTTAAGTATGCACACACCTCGCACTAAGGCAGAATATAAAATAAATCATCAAACGAGGCAATTTAACATGTTCGATTTTTGTGAAGTATTAGAGTCTGTTTAACTTTCCGTGCTGGTTGTCCGCAGGTGGACGAGCAGATCCGGGCCTGCTACGAGCAGACCATGAGCGAGTGGCTGGGATGCGAGGCTATCGTGAAGCAGCGTGAACGCGAGCAGCACGCCGCCGCTCTGGCTAAATGCGCCTCCGGAGCCAGCGAGTCACGCCAGGACTCCACCATCAGCACCGATGTAAAGATTTCAGCCTCGTCCTCTCGCTCATGAACTCACGTGTCACGATCGTAACCTTCTCTCGCTCTCTTATCGTCTCAGAGCAGCCACTCGGACAAACAGAGTCACGCCGCCTCCCACAGCGAAACCAATAGCAGCACTCAGGTCAGTCACATGACATGGGCGGGGTCTCGTGAAGAAACACATTTAATAATTATGTCGAGTTTAAAAAGTTCTTGAGTTACAAAAAGCTTTAGTAAACATAGGGTGGAGTAAGTTGGTCAATATGGCCACTAGGTGCTTACAAACCAACAATTTTGTGGGGAGTGTCTTATGAAACAAATCATTATTTCATTATTAAGTCATTATTCCTGTTCATGGCGTTCCTCTCTATTTAACTTTTTCAATTCAGTTCAGTTTCATTTAAGAGTTGCAAACTGACCCAAAGCAGCCGTATAAAAAATTGTTGAGTTTTGTCCGTCTATAGGACATTTGACTGTGACCAACATGACAGTGACCACAAAAACTCTCTGACGGAGGACGAGAGGAAAAATAAAGCTAGAAAAAACTTTTCAGCCTTGCTTCTAGAAGCAAAGAATCAAAGTCCACAGACATGACTGATTCTAACCACGTTTCTGCTTTAACAACCTGAAAGTAACAGCGACTATATTTAATTGGTTTTCGTTCTACATTTTAATCATTCTGATTAAAACACAAAAATAATCCACAATAATAAGACGTGGTGTCTGCCTTGGTGTTTTTGTGTGTGCTTCTTGTTCTTCACATGTTGTCGTACCTTAACATCCTCAGGTATTTGGTTCAGTTGACGAGGTCGACCCAATTGAATCTGAACCCAAACCCAAAGACGAGAAGCCTCAGCCCAAAATCCCAAACGGGAATCTCCCAAACTGCACCAGTTCTCCAGATTCCGGACACCCATCGTCTCGTAACTTCTCCGTCACCTCTGCAATGTCCGACTGCTCTCCCAGCACAGACGAGACCTCCACACAGGAGTCCGGACCAAAACCCACCGCCTCCGCGAGCCATGACGGCACGTCTGCAGTTCAGACAGGTTCTGATCCAAACCACAAACCCAAAGATGGAGACCCCGTAGATGTTGTCTCAGAGTCGGCAGAAACCTGCGCGGCATCAGATGCTCCAGTACCGTGCAGGAGCGAGACTCCTCAGAAGGTTGTTTCTGAAAATATTGAAAAAGCAGATCCAGAAGCCATTGTTGAAGCAGAACCCGGAGCACCTGATGAAAGCAAGTGTGACGAGCCTCTGACCTCATCAGACCCAACCGCAGAATCCACAGATGCTCCTGAAGCCAAAGCTGTAGAAGATAAGACCACATCAGAGACTCTCCAAGCGCTAGATCTAAATGTGAAAAACGACACGGACTCAACATCCACCGTGTGGGACTCCAGTCACAGTATCACCACAACAGCAACCAATCCCATCCCACTATCAGAATCTGAAGGCCGTGAACCCATCACGTCCCAGTCAAAGCGGTCTCCAGACATGTCTGACGATTCTCCCTCAGCTTTGGAGATGGAGGAGATTCCGTCTTCTGTGGTTTACATGTCCGCCGAGTGCAACATGCACAGAACGCCGCTCACTCTGGCTCGTCCCATGACTAGTGAGAGATCCGGAATGGGAATGCCGGCTCTGGAGCTCTGCGTGGAGCCCGGGGTCAACACGAGTCCAGAAGGAACGGATTCGGCGCTCTCCGAGGAGGAGCCTGACAATGAGAACGTGTTTCCTAAGCCGGACTCTTTGGCGGTGACGGGGGAGCACAAGAACGACATCGCGTCTCCAGTGTCGTCCATCGGCACCACCTACTCAGTAAGTACGAAAGCAGCCATGATCTATGACATCACTGACAACGGCAAAACTCCTCCCGGAAGACCTCACTTGCAATAAAGAGTATAGATATAAAGATAGTAAATATATCCATCCATTTTCATCCAATTTTTTTCAATATTGGAAAAACTGTGGATTTCCCACTAAGGATAATAAAGTGTGTGTGTGTGTGTCTAATACATGTGTGTCAAAATTAGCATTTATTTAAAATGAGCTTTGTAATTCATTTTTTCCCCATTGTTTTATTGTTTATATTTCTAAAACATAATTTAGACAGAACACATTTTTATTGAGGACAAAATATTTCAATTTTCCTGTTTATTCTGTAATAATAAGTCAGTCTGTTTTTATCCATGTTAAAATGAATTTAGTTTTAATGTTTTATAGATGTTTTATTTATAATATTAAATTATTTTATTTATTTATAAAATAAATACATTTTTGGCCCCCCACCTAAAACCTTGAATTTCTTCACATTCTTCGCAGCAAGAGCTGGTGGATCTGTACACACTCAATCTGCATCGCATCGACAAAGACGTGCAGCGCTGTGACAGGAACTACTGGTACTTCACCCCGGAGAACCTGGAGAAACTGCGTAACATCATGTGCAGGTACAACACACACACACACACACACACAAGTGCAATGACTAGACACAAAAACAGGACAAACGTCAATATGTAAGAGGATGTAAATGACAGGTTTGACACCGTTTAAACCAGCATCTTTCCGGGTCACGGCACCAGCGTCACTAGGTTTGTCCTCCCCACACACTCAGTCATAGCAGTACGCAAAAACTAAACCCAAAGGTTTCAAAGATGGACACAGCTGACAATATACATTGATATTTTTTTTGTAATATATTATATCATATGCAGTAAATATAATTGCAAAAAAGAGGCTTAAGGCTGCCCACTGCTCCGGGTTTGCATGTGTAACTTCACTGGATGGTTAAATGCAGAGCACAATTTCAAATTTTTCTGAACTACGTTCCTCGTTGTCTCACTTAAGACTGAATACACAGTGGAACTACACTTCTGGTCCATAGATCAACTAACAAGTTACAAATAATTCTGACAAGACTAGTCAAAAAACCGTGGGAATGTTGAAAGTGAGTGCTATCAGCTTTCATNCTATGATGATCAGACTGGGATCCACAGGCACTGGAGACAGGTGGAGAGAAAGGTGAGTCAACAAGGCAAACTCAAGTTCAACTTCGAGTTCAGAGCATTTGTAAGGCTTTTCACAGTTTCAAAAACTCATCAAAGCTCAGCCGAAGCATCTTTTGACGCTACCTGAAAAGTTAGCGATGTGTGTGCACTCATCCATCACTCCCTTCATGAAGCCCAGAGACTCTCGCTGCAGCGACTGCCGCTGACCCGAGCCGCCGGTGATGTTCTTAGCATGTAACATGTCCAAATGAGGCCTGCTGCTGCTCACAGCCGACAGCATCTGATCCAGCCCGTCTCTCTCTCTCCGACTCATCAGCAGGGCGGAGTCAATGTCAGAGGCGTGGCGTCCGCTTCGGGCCTGCGGATGTGTTGATGAGGAGGGCAGCCCCATCTGACTCCTCTCAGACGAGTGAAGGTCAAGGATGTCTTGCGTGAGGTCCAGTTCTGATAAGTTGTCAAAGCTACCCGGGGCGTTTTTTACAAATTCCTGGCCCATTCTGAAAGAATCGGTCTAATGAAGAGTGAGACAAGAACACGTTTGAAAGTTTCCTGGCTGGAGATAAGTCACAGTAAAAGAGTAGCACACCTACCCCACAGTATTCCAACATGCTGATGATTTCCTGCTCGTACACTGTGTGAGCCGCATACTGCTTCTCAAGTTCTCTCCAGTTCACAGCTCTGCTCAAGACTCCCTACCAACAAGAGGACAATCATTAAGCACCAGCAGAATGGCCCACAGTACATGTCATGCAACACAATGTTGAAGGAAATGTGTGTGAAGGTTTGTAAAGTTCACAAATATTCATCAAGTCACTCACTTCAGAAAATTTGCATGCTCTTTTAATTTTTCACTTTCATTTCCAGCAAATTATTACCATATTTTCAGACAATAAGGCACACTGAAACATTTTTATCTTAATCTATTTTTACGTTCAATGCTCAAGCTTTTTCTGGATTACAAGGAGCAGTTAGTTTGTATTTTAAGTGCAAGGATTAGTTAAGGATTTTAAGTGCACATTAATGTCGGAAAAATATGGTACATTTAAATTAAAAATAAGAGTTTTGTGAGATGAACTCAACTGCCACAAAAAAAACGTGATTTTCAAGGTAAGAGTATCTCACCGTGGTAAAAACACTGGAGGCAGTGGTCCAGGATAAACAGGGGATCAGTGGAATCGGTTTTGGCCAGTTTGTCACAGCTAGTGATGCCATCTTGGAACAAAGCAAAGTGATAAATAATTCCCACAGTCTTAAGACACAACAGAAAGAACATCAGTGAGCGTACATGTCCGCCCATAGAGATGCCAGTCATTCCCAGAGGCCAGAAACCCTCTCGCTCCAGCCAGTGCAGCAACGCCGCCGACTCCAGGACCAGAGCTCCGCCCATGACAAACAGGTCAGAGACGTTCTTCAGACTGGAGCGGCTGCGATGATCCATTCAGTCACACCCAAGAGCCAGAAATAAAACAGAAATATAGTCAGTTTGATTTATCACTCTTTGAATTTATCATTAACACAATTTCGAGCGATTTACAGTTTATAGTTGTTAATGATTCAGTAGTTTTTTGCTGACTGTATATATTCCAAGAAATAAAATTAAAATAAATATGTATGATACCCATACATACGTATTGTCTGGTATATTTTATGTTTTTTACATAACAACCTAGTTAGATGCCGAATGAGTTTGTTGGCTCTGAACATATCTTGCATAATGACAATAAAGTTTTTAATCTTATCTCAGATATAATCTAAAAGTTAATATACGTGGCACCGTTTAAAAGTGATACTTTGGCAGGCACGGTACAAATTTAGCAATTAGAACATTGTATATTATTTTGCAGAATTGGCAATTAATAAACATACATTTCTGATTTGCTTCATGAATAAAGATAATAAAGGATATTTTATGCATTAAAATGATTTAAACTTTTATGTTGGTGGACATAAAACTCGGTACTCATTACATTGCCTTTAAATTACAGTATTTCAAAACTACACTGTAAATGCTTTTTACATCTATTAAAACAAATACAACAAGAGTATACTATAAGTACTGCTGGTTGAGCTACATATCCTTAATTGAAATCAATTTAATATACAATTAATAAAAAATTAAACCACACATACAGCTGGTCTTTAGGTTTCCTGTATCCATGTAGAGCTTCGAGTCAAGAAAGTGTCATGACAGGAACAGACTATTGAACTCTTCAAAGTGGTGGAAAAAGTTTGTAGAAGAACATTTCTAAAGGATATAATAAGGATTCTCCAACAGCAGTGACGCCATTCCTGATTCTTTAACCATTGGTCTTGCCATCAGTGTACGCCTCCTCCAGAAAAACTGAAAAGCTTTGTGTTAAAAACAAGAAAACAGGCGCCGACAAAGACTGAAGGTCTTAGCACTCACGTGGTCTCCTGTTCCAGCGAGCTGAATACAGACCGGTCTATGTTTCTTCCATTTCTTAGGTACGATGAACTGAAATCTGGGGAGAACAAGACAAATCCAGGCACAAGGTGAGTCCAGTGACGTATTTTCATCTCTTTAGAGGATGTAGGTGATGTGTTTGGTTACCGAGCTTTGATAGACTCTTCTGGCAAGACACCTGGGACAAAGTGCTGGAGTGGTGATATGAAGTGACCATTGTGAATTTTGCAATCTGACTGATCGTCTACCTTTAACAAGACACAGTTATTCACAATTTGTGTTCTGTTCTGAATTCTCTTGAAATGTTGAACGTGGAGATTTCTTTTTCATTTAGTTTGAATGAAAACAAACAGGCATATCATACTTTGTCAATGAAAATTGGGTAATCGTTTGGCACCAGGTCTTTGCACTGCTCCCTGTTGCCGATGATCTTCCGGAACTCAAATATCCTGCAAAGAATGTTTGATAAAAATATTAAAAAAACTATTATTTTTTTATATTACATTTTTTAAAGAACATTGCAAAAAATATTAACACAAATTAAAATAATATCTGCATGTGTGTACTTCAATTACCAAGTCTTTATAAACATGTCATTTTAACACACAATAACAAACTAAAAGACAACAACAAACACAAGAACTGAAAAATAAATACTATTATAGTAGGAATTTAAGCAGTAGACTTGTTGAAGTGTCAGATTAAGACAATATTGGTGAATAGTTCTATATAATAAGACGTGAATATTTCAAGACAGAATTACCTTTTTAGGTCTTCTGGCTTTCCCCATCCTTGAATAAAGAGTTTGGTGAGGAGAAGCCTTCTGTACAAAACATCAAGTCGACTCACACCCATTGACAAACACTTTCATCTAAAAAAAAATACAGTCACGTATTCAATAAAACCAGCAACTCACGATAGCGCTCCACTGAAAATACATATTTGTTAGTAAATCCCCAAGATTCACAGTTATTACCAACTCATATCAACACAATCGATTAGTACAGTTCTACAGAGACATTTATCTCCGTGGCTGTCAGTGACAGAGCGTCAGAGCGAAGTTTTTGACAGATAAAACGCATTTTTTGTAAGATATTTATACGAACTGCCACTTAGAAATATGTTGTAAATTAATACCTCGATGCAAAGGACGACTACGGTGTGTCGAAGAAAGTCAGTCAGTACGCATGACAGAGGGCGAATTCCACTTGATGTTCTAGTTCCATCTAACCGCTCAGTGCCGGAAGTCTTTCTTCTTCTACGCTCATGACCGTTCCTTGTGATGATCTACTGCGTCGGTAGATGGCAGTGTTGCTTGCGGCCAAAGTGTCGATCAAATCGTGAATAAAAGTTAAACGAACTTAAAATAGTACGCAGGGTTAATACAACCACAGGAAAATATAGAATCATAATGGAGGATCAACAATAAAAGACAAGAAAACAAAATTACATAATTTAAATGTTAACAAACAGCATGATGCTATAAATTAAAATATGAATAATGGAAAGGTAAGCACACTTAGAACTTTAAATTAGTGCATTGTAGGGAAACTTTGAATTGAATATTAAATAATTGTTTATGATTTTACAATATGTCAAACGGACGGATCAGACATACGTGGAGGGATGGATGGGTGGATAGATAGATAGATAGATAGATAGATAGATAGATAGATAGATAGATAGATAGATAGATAGATAGATAGATAGATAGATAGATAGATAGATAGATAGATAGATAGATATTCTTCGAAAGATATGCTTCGAGTCGGGTCAAGGTAACTAAATAAATCATCAACAGTGTTATTGCTCTTATCGTTCTTTATAAGACCTTTGCTGATATAGATATAGTCTTGTGTTGTTGAGTCGCGCGGCTTGAGGACAGGAACTCTGGCGCTGCTCCGCTCGTTCTCCAGGCAGAAGCTCGAGGTCTGAGTGACTGTGAAACATGGCAGTGCTCGTCAGAACTTCCCTTCACGTGTGTGTAGCGCTACTACTAACACTGAGCTCAGGACTAGACGCCCGGTCGCTGCAGCAGGTTTTCCTGAAGGATATTGTGAGTGTTTACGGGGCAAACGGTTCACTGGAGGTCGGTGACATTGACGAGCTGCTGGAGACGATTGTGGAGGAAAAGCCCTTCGGTCCGAGCAGTCCGTATGCCCAGGTAATGCCTTTTCACTTCATCAAGGCTGTTTTCAACTTTTAAATCTGACTTGAATTGTCGATCCTTGTCTTTTAGGTGTTGTTACAACAAATCTGATCAAAATCGGTCCATATGTGAGAAAAATAATCTTTACGACGTGTCTTTACTTTTTTGGTCATCGCATTATAGTGTTTGTCGAGCAGAGAGATACTGACCCACTACGGGCTCCAGAACCGGACTCATCTAGCAGAGGAGCATCTGGTCACTATCTGTCCAGCTCTGCTCAACCAAGCCGTCCTGCCACCCTGTCCAACACGGTTTCCCGGACTGGACAACATCGATCCGGCGGGTGAGTGACTGTGGCCTGCACTCTGTTCAAAATGGTCATTGTTTTTGGTGAATAAAAAATGGTGATAATAAGAAAAATCAATTTTACCTTGTCCCAAGTTCAAAAAATTATCATTAACGTTACAAAAATAAATTGGTTATTGTTGTCTAAAGCATGTCTAATTAGCATATTCAAATGTGTTTCACAAAATATTATAAAGTGAATGCAGAGAATGAACTGTTCATTATTGGTTTCTATTTAAGAACACTTTTTCTAAAATATTTGGTTATTTTATTTGAAATTATTATAGAATGTTCACATTTTATCAACAGTATTTAAATGTTCTATTTGCGTAGTAAAGTAAGACAAATTAAAATGATGTCTGTCGTTTTTTTTTTTTTTACCTTCTTTTAATCCATTATGTGGTGAACGGTGAAATTCACGTGTACTTTTTCACACAGTGTGGGGTTATGGATTCCTGGCTGTAACAATTATTAATCTGGCAGCTCTTCTTGGTTTGGCCCTTGTTCCTATAACCAAAAAACCCTACTTTCCCAAAGTGCTCACCTACTTCATTGGTCTGGCCGTTGGGACACTATTTTCCAATGCTGCTCTACAGCTTATACCTGAGGTAAACAAGCTCGCAGGACTTTTTAATATACTTTTATTTAGTAACACAAACCTGAATCCCTCCGGAGATTTGTTTGACATATTTAAATGCTGCGTAATCAGAGACATTATACATTATAGAATAATACGCTTTGATTGAGTTGCTGAATTATAAGTGACAAAATAGCACTTTGACACATACACTTATATGAAAAACATAGAAGCTTAAATTACTTAAATAATAATATACTCAAGTATTAGATTAGTAGATGATTTGTGAATGAAAACACTCAAAATCAAACTCAGTGATCATGCACCTAATTTAAAACAAAAATTGAAATTTTTTTGGAATATACAGTATGAGCAATGTTTAAAAAATATTAGCTATGATCAAATCTTACCTGAAATATCATTTGAATATAAAAATAAAATGTTTGTCCTGTGCTATTGTGTTAAGAATTTAACAATTACATGATGTAATTTTATGTCATGAAATTTTAATTTAAATTTCATTTACATATCTGTATTTTATGATTTAACAGGCTTTTGGATTCGATCCAAAAACTGACAGTTATGTTCTTCAAGCTTTTGGGATCTTCTGTGGATTCTACCTGCTTTATTGCACTGAGAAAATCCTGAAGATGGTCCTCAAAACAGAACACGAGGTTTAATTTAAAGTCATTCAATTATTGGTCTGCCTATCTGTCTGTCTATCCGTCTTCCTATCAATCTGTCTATTTCTCTTTCTATCTCCATGTCTACTTATCTGTTTGTGTGTCTGTCTGAAAAGAACATTGTAAATTCAAACAAAAAAATGTAATTGTTTTCCTGTATCGTTTTTTGTGATTTAATATTTAGCAGACCTATACAAAGCAAAATCTTGAATGACAAGACCAGAGTGACCTGTCAAAGGTTATAAGATAATGTCCAACTGTAGATTATCTCTAAGACTCAATGCACATTATATGAATACATGAAGCTAAGTTGACACTGACTACTGTATCAATATACTGTATAGTAGTGAAGAAGTCCGTGTATTCTTTAGTGTTCTCAGAACGAGCACGGACACAGTCATTTCCCACCGACAGAAAGTGTCCAGCAGAACGGAGCTCCCAACACATCAGCCTTTTCTATCAGTGACAAAGTCAGCATGACCTCGGACTCTTCGGTAGAACAGGTAACAACACTGCTTTACGCTTTCGGTTGATATCACGCTGGATTAAACTGAAACAGGAAGCAAGTTGTGGGATCCTCCTAACAGAATGCCATGTCTTTGCTTTGCGGTTGCTAAGACTGTTTTTAGTGTTTTTAGCTCATTGCTATGCAGAAGCATGTGTGTACTGGATGCTCACTAGCTATTAAATATCCCACCCTTAAATCCATACAAAATGATGGTGTGGTGGTGGACCCCAATGCAAGTCTTTCAGATGATGATCCACTTCCTTAGCTTCGTCATTAAGACAGGACATGGATTTTGCACGACTTTAAGCATCATTTTGATAATTGTATGAAAAATGGGAACCACTCTGAGCTCACCAACAAACTATAAGTCTGAGTAGAAAAACATAGTTCTAAATAATAGAGAGTTAGAATAGAAAAACTTAATATTAGAATAGTAAAACATTAAATAAATAAATGTAAAACTGCTGTAAAATCCAAATACCGTAACCATAGTTAGTAAAATCACTTAAAAAATCTATGTATTGCTCTTGTCCATATTGCTCTTAGGTTTCTGGTCGAACTGTGTCTGAAATTACTCTTTGGCTTATAGTAAAACTAAACAAACATATTTTTGTAGTAGCAAGCAGTTTATGATTACATAATCTCAAGAGGAGAACCAGTAATCCAGCCTGATATCAGTTTATTTTAAGTATGCCATCAGATTATGGTTAATGATCAAGCAAGTCTCTTGGTCATGTGATAACAGTTGAAATAAAATAAAGTCGTTGCACAAATACAGTGGATGTGTGTGAGAATGAGCGAGAAGACGAGCTCTGATGTCCCGTCAGCCTGTGACCTCTGTCCGAGCGGTCTGTAGTGAAGGACGCACTGCACGGGTCAGTTTAACTCACAGCTGTGTTTACCTTCGTTCGCCGGCAGAAACAAGATTGTCTTTTGACTTTTGACCCAAATCACGAGATGTACGTTGCAACAGTCGGACTGGTGACCTTGGGACAATTTCAAAAAGGATTTGAGTTGTTTAAAATTTTTTCCTCCAAAAATTATAGATCCGCATATCTGTGTGTGTGTGTGTGTGTAAACAATCTAAACAGTATACACACATCGATTTATGTATGTATTTAATGTACATACTTTATGTACTGTATATCTATTTATACAATATTGTGGTACATTATCAGATTGTTGCTTTATTATATTCATATTTTATATGAGTAATTTTGGAATTTTTCAAGTTAGTACCTTTTTGTAGTTTTATTTTCTCTAGTCATTCTTTTTGTACATTGCATTTTGCTTTGAGTCCCTTTTTGTGTGCCAATGCTTGATTATGCATTTCTGTTTAAGATAAACACATTTTGATTCACTATATGTCTTGTGTCTATAGCAACTTTGGAGTCTTCAAACCGTGACCTCTGAAATGATAACATTTTTAAATATGCTTTGCTAGTTGGGCTTTTAAGAGCGCAAAAGTGTAAAAATGAAACGTCAATTTTTTTACATGATTTAGTGTTGGAGATATTACATGTTATTACTAATATTTAGTCATTTATTTAGTCAAATGATCTGAATTGAGTACATATTTAACTTCGTTGTGTATTGCCATTGGCTGTTTTTGTGGTAGAGCTCTTGTCGATGGCTTAGAGGAAGACAGCTCGCCAACATCAAGACTGTGGCATGGATGATCACGCTGAGCGATGCTCTACACAACTTCATCGATGGACTCACCATCGGAGCATCCTTCACTGTGTCTATTCTCGCGGGGTTTAGCACCTCCATCGCCATCATCTGTGAGGAACTCCCTCATGAACTGGGTGAGACAGATAACTCAGATGTGTGGTCCCCAACTACCACATCTAACAAAACTGCCCAGTGGAAGTTTGAATTCACAGTCAATAAAAAAGGCACAACCATGTCCAACTGTGTGTCTCCCCCTGCAGGTGACTTTGTCATACTGCTGAATGCAGGCATGAGTGTCCCACAGGCTCTGTTCTTCAACATGATGTCTGCCATGTCCTGCTACATCGGCCTGTTTTTGGGCATCTTGTTGGGCAGTGCATTTGCCCCCAACATAATCTTCGCTTTTGCTGGTGGCATGTTCCTCTACATTGCTTTGGCTGATATGGTAATATACGTATCTGTATATACGTACGTACAGCTGAATATTTTACAAGCGATATGTAAACACACACACAGCTACAAACACTCTCTCTCTTTTTCTTTCTCCTGTAGCTCCCTGAAATGGAACTGATTGCCAGAGAACAACCAAAGGGCACAAAGAACGAAATGGTTTTTTTCGCGCTCCAGAACGCAGGATTGCTGACGGGATTCACGGTGATTCTTCTCATCACATTGTTTGCCGGGGACATTAACCTGGGCTGAGCCTTTGTTTACACGCGTTCCCCATTCAACATGTAACTTATCTGTGAACGGTGACACTTTTTACACTTGTAAAAAAAATAATTGAAAAAATAATTTGATTGATTGCATTAGTTTAAATGTAGTACTGTATTATCCATAACTATAAATAACGTGGTTTTACATTTTTGTAAATATACTGTACTGACATGATAATTGTGCCATAGAAAAAAAGCAATTGTATTGTATTTATAGCTACAATTAAATTGTATTTATAGCTTATTTTTGCAGCTAACAAACTATAATATTTTTTACAAAACGTACATTTTAAAATTGTGCAAAATAAACGTCAGACCATGACTTTATTTAAAAAAAAGTTCAAATTTATGTTTTCTTTTCCCACCAGACACATCCACCTGTTACACAGCTGATATAGTCAATTTATATAATGTATATTTTACATATAGTTATTTGATATTTAATAAACACAATGTACACCTAAAAGTACATTTAAAACAGTACAGTCAGTGCAATACTTTTTACAGAATTTTTTTTTTTCAAAAATATACATCATCTATAGAAGTTCTGAGAACATTGATTCTAACACACTTTACAGAAATAACAAGAACACCTTCGATCACACTGGAAGAAATAAACCGAACAGTTTGGACCAAACTAAGATACAGAGTGAAAGCAATCAAAAACATGTACTGGTCATATTTTGGATTTATCATATATTGTAGTTTTAATGTAATGTTTCTACAAAGTCAACACCATGAGAACTTTAAGTAAATGATTAATGTAAATGATACAATAGTAAAGGAAAAATGGCAAAAAAACAGATCCAACGTGAAATAAAAATGCGAGGTATGTGTTACATTAATTTTGATTAAGAGACGTGACGTGACCAGGACATGTATGTGTTGGCATTCACTCAAATGAGGCACATCATCTCTTAAAGACCTAGAACAGCACGGCTCTACATCAGGACCACTGAACCTGCAGAATCAACAGAATGGCTCGAGTCAAACACACACACACACACACACACGCCGCAGCGGTTCTAGAAGCACTTGCATGAGGCACTATACGTAGAGCTCAGGCTAAACCACGGCACAAAGCAGCACGCTAGCCTGAGGGGTTGTCATGGCAACAGGCACAACTAATCACTACCAAACATGAAGCTGGTACCAAACGACCACAAGAACGGGCGAATCGGTCAGAATAAAGCACTTTGACGTTTTCCTTTAGATTTCACATCAACAAACTTTCTAGTGACCATTATACGGCCCTGTGTCAAAGACCACCCTGAATATTCAGAGGTCATTCATCCATTTATTGACGACATTCCATCAGAAAACCAAGAGTGGCTTTCCAAACCATTGGTAAAACTAAAGTATTGAAGTGAGAGGTAGATGAGCCAGACAGTCCCGCTAAAACTTCAGGAGGCTCCGCCCAGAAACAGCCAGCCAATAGCGTGGCATGTTTGACTGATTAATACACAAACACAACTCTACCATGACCAGACAGGAGCGACATGTACAGTACGTCACTAGCAAGCAAATATATATTTCAGCACGGTACTCACCTCACAAGAACAAGCAGCATCACACACAGGAATACCGAATTACTCTGGAATCTTCCATCATGACAAGCTATTCTTGGCTTGGGTGGTCAGATTAAAAAAGCTGGTCAAACTGGCACCACTGACGATAAATACTGCACTGGAATGTTTCAATGTATCTTCGACTGTTACATCACTGACCGAAACGCAACCCGTTGAACGATTCAACATACTGTACGTCAAAGGAATTTACATTCACCAACGGAGAGAAAAATCCACTTGTGTCCTATCACAGTATTTTTCGGTACCGCGTGTGTTACACGGGTTATTGATAGTTATTGACGGCTGCGAGAGCTTCAGATGCTAATGCACGTCCAACTCCACTGTTGAGGCGGAAGCAACTGAACCAAAATACTAAAGTCACTAGTTGGGTTGTCAGTTTTACATACACACGGCTATTTTGGTTCTGACTTTTGCAAAAAGCTACTCTGACAAAGATGTGCATAAAACTGCTAGCAAGTAGGATCAAATTTAACACAAAAAGTACTCATGACAAGTACTCATGATAGGTGTCAGAAATTAAAAAGGGCATTAAATATTTGTATAAATAATTTTGCAGATTTTTGGCATTTTTTGTGTGTGCACTTATACTATATATATATATATATATACTTTATATATTTATATATATATAAATAA
>SOMO01000088.1:268874-285000 GCA_028128575.1 Paedocypris carbunculus
CCCCCCCCCACTAACTTAAAGGCCCCATTAAAGCAGCCAGAACTGTGCAGAGAGAACATAGTGCAAAATTGAATTTGACTAAATTTGTGAGTTCGGTTTTTGCTTGAGGGAAGGGATGCATCCATTACCACCCTATTAAAAATACAGACTCCTCTCCTTCACTTAAGGCGTTCGACTTGCCTTTATGCACGGGTTGAATGTCCAATGAATCCGGCGAAGCAGAGGAGTTAAAGGGCTAAAGATTGGATTTAAAGGTGTATGTATAGGGTTTATGCAGCTCCCTGGCTCTCATCATCTCGGCCTCTGTCTGTGTCAGGCCACCGTTTGCCATGCTTTCTAATTGATGTGCGAGTGTCAGGATGGAGGCTTCTGTTGGCTGAACCCTGGGAAGGCCCAGCGGAGCGGCTTTGACTGACAGGTCAGGGAAAGAGGAATACAGCCGTTGCCAAGCCGAGCCATACCCAGTAACGATTGGCAGCCACTAAGGCAGACCGTGCCTTCTGTAGCCCCCCGCTCTGCGCCAGATTCCAATTGTTGAGGTGGCAGAGCAAACAGGGCAAACAATAGAGCTTGCGGCACACATGGGGCACGAGAAACCCAGCCAAATATTTCTCTTGTATGGATACATTTGTTGTCTAATTTAAATTCTTATAGTTTTGGGTATAAATGTTGTTTCGTGTGTGTGTTTATTTAAAAAAATTGTCTTTTTGCCAAACATTGTCACATCATTATTTTCTTTTTTTTTCTCCTAGTGGCGTGGGTTTGGCAAGAGCCCATTATGAGAAACAGCCTCCCTCAAATCTGCGCAAGTCAAACTTCTTCCACTTTGTACTGGCCCTGTATGACCGGCAGGGACAACCCGTCGAGATCGAGAGAACATCCTACGTGGACTTTGTGGAAAAGGACAAGGTAAGCACTCTGTCACCAAAAGACACTGCTCCAAAACTCTACGGGGTTTTGGGATTGCGCTGAGCTGCAGAATATTGAGCTCAGATCGTGTTAGGAAAGAAAATGTGCGAGGAATTGTGTGCCAAAAGTTGTTGCAATTTTGTCAATTGGTTATTATTGCCAAAAATTCCTGTTAGAGCTTTTTTGTTTAGTTTCAAGGCTTAATACTTAGCACTGTAGTTCCAAATAGAACATCTAGGGGGCAGCAGTGAGTTCAATTTGTGGTAATAAAATAACAAGATTATTTATTGCTTGTACATTTGTAATTGGATTAACATATAGATCTATTATATTAAATCCACACCCCCCCCCACACACACACACACACCCACACACATTTTTTCATCCTGACAGGGATACCTTTTCCCTCTTTCCAAAGAAAAGATTGCTTTATTCCTCTCTCCACAGATTCACCAGCATCATAGTTGTGTGTTTGTTACCTGCCTGTCCTGCAGTGTGGTCAGAGTGTGTGTCGCAGGGCAGTCCTGCTCTCCCTGCAGTGTGTGTGTCGGGGGGCTGTTCTGAGTAAAAGGTTACAGAGAACAGCTCCGCCCATGGTCATTCGGGACGGGGTCCAGCTGGCTCGGTCAGCACTCTGTCTGATCACCTCCGCAATAACCCCTGCCCAGTAGCCGACACACTCTCACCACTCTCTTCCACTGTGCCCTGGGTCACTGCCAGGACACCACCATTAAACCTGGCAGAGATGTCGAGAAGATGCAGAGAAAGACTGACGACATGCAAGCATGCGTCGTGTTCCTGCATCTCATTGGCTTGGAGTCACGTTGGCGTAAACTAACACACCTGAAGCTTTGGTGTAATGTGCAAACGAGTGAAAATTAAAATTGCAAATGAGTTAAGTTTATTTATGATTTAATGTAGGGTTCAATGTTTATAAAAATATTTTTACAGTGTGCAAGACTCCTACAGGACATGACGATTTATGCATTGTTCAGTACATCAAAAAAGGACGTTCATCTCTTGATCCAATTTCTGAGCCGCTTTTCCAGCAATTCCCAGCAACCCTGGGCTGGGATAATGGATATAAAGGAGGTGGCCAACCAATCACAGAGCAGGACACACAGAGACACACATGCACACTCTCACTCACATTGATGCACATGCTTTTGGAATGTGGAAGAGAGTGAAACACCTGAACATGAACCAAAGTCTGTTTCCTTTTTTCTGAATTGAATGAANTGAGTTCTAATAATGACGGGGATAGTGAAGCCATGACAGTAGTACGCGTTCAGATTTGAAGTGAGTTAGGTGTTAATTCTAAAACGTTCTCCATCTCTTTTGTTTTTGTTTTTTCTCAATCTAGGAATACAATGGAGAGAAAACGAACAACGGCATCCATTATAGGTTGCAGCTTCTCTACAGCAACGGTACGCCCGACCCTGCGTCTAACCAACCCTATTGCGAGGCAGAACGGGTCTGTCTGTAAACGATATGTAACCGCAATCATGCAACATGTCTCATCACATCTGGGAGAGTATTTGAGAGCCCCATCTGTTTATCCTGAGAGAGGTTCATGCTGTTGAACACATTTGCCACCCTTTTACAGTTTACGCTCCATGTCTGATGTCATTGCACATTACTCACTCGCACATTAAATGTTACCTGGTTTCAGCAGCATTTTACATTTTATATAAGCTGCACACACACACACACACGCACACACACACACACACACACACACACACATGCATAAAATTAAACAACGCATTTCTCAGTAGAAATAGAATCTATCTGGTCGCTCTTCTCAACATAGCGTTAATAGACAGCCCTGAGTGTTTGATTTGTTTGTAAATGTAGATTGTGTGTCATCCAACTGAAATCCGACTTCCAAGAGGCAGAAACGGGCGGGAAGATCATAAATAATAGAAAAACTCTGAGGCTGAGTTTGTTTTTAGCAGAAGTGTTAATGAAATAGCTCCGTCAGCACGACAAACACAACAGAATGTGCATAAACATACTTTTGGGAAAAGAATAATAAAAAGATATTAATTTTTAAGACTTTCCATGAGAAATGAGCCCCTTTATGTCGACTTTTCAAACACTCTGGCTTTGCATTTGGGGACGGTTTTTCTGCGGCGTTGGCACAAAGTGGCTTTTAATTTGAACATATTTAATTGTATTTGTAATTGTGTTGAATTGCACAGCTTTAGCTCTTTTTTATTAGATGATTGGGATGGATCCTTCCATAACAAGCACAGAAAATGAATGATGTTTCTGCTCTTTTAAATCCCATATGGCATTTTTACTTGTGTCTAATGAAACGATTGTGTTTGATTTTTTTTAATCTGCAGGAATCAGGACAGAACAAGATCTTTACGTTCGATTAATAGACTCCATGACAAAACAGGTGAGTAGAGATTCCCAATCCGTTCTTAAATTATAATAAAGTCTAAATGATTTCCTCTATTCCACGTGTTGGATCTGCCATTAGAAATGCCTCTGGTATTCTAGACCCAGTTCTACAGTCATGTTCTTCTATTGTGAGCTGGCCCAGACGTTAACCCCTCCTCATGGTCTTCGTTTGGCCTATCCTTTCTCTAGCCCAGCAGGTCTCACTGTCACTACGTGTCAGCCTGTCTCAAATCAATATGGCAACCAGTTCCTCGACAAAGCATCAACCCCGGAGACCAATCAATAGGTCTTAATGTAGCTGCAGAGCCGACACACTGGAGACAATAATCCTTCCAACAGCAAAAAACGATTGTTGCTTTGTTCGCCCATAAAAACCGTCCTCTCTACTCACGCGCGTACTCAGCGGCTGCATGTATGCATCAACAGCCAAGATGAAAACTTTTAATGTGATTTCAAACTTTTGTTTAAATCTGGCTTATTCTTTAATAAAATACTTCTTATGGAAATTATGAGAACAATGCAAGATGTGTTGGTTCTTCTCGTGCTTTAAAATTTAAAGTCCATATTGCTGGAGTCAGGCTAGAAGACCTGGGGTGTGGCACCACTCTTTGGCGCCAGCATTGTGAATCAAGAACGATGATGTATAAATATCGACCCACCACCCCCTTGATTCCAAAACCCCCTCTCCCCCCATCAAAACCGGTGGCTAGTGATCAAGAGGAAGAGACTTTCATGGGCAGCAAAAAAGAGAAATCAATAATGTAGAAGTGGTCGTTATCTTAAAAGTATTGTTCTCCTGGGCATTGGGTCAGCCCTGTCTGGACGGCTGACCAGAGACGACGAAGATGGGGAATATTTTGAGGAATGGTGTGTAGGGAGTTTCGGTTGGGTTGTTATGATGGTGGTGGGTGGATCAGTCCTTAAACTTTCTTGATATGCTCTGATCATTCGTCACTCAGGACCAGGCATGACAGCTTGATACTAGGAAGGTGGCCAGTCTTCCGGGGCCTGACTGGCCATCTGGCTGTTTGGGGAGATGGGAAAGATTGTTACTCACCATGAGCTCCGTCAGACTCTGGAGCATCCCTTGAATTGCAGCACACGTTCAGCCGCAAACGAACCGATTTGCATTTAGCATATGTTGACGTTCTCAGCATTCCCAGAATGAAGAAAACCTAACGGCTAGGTTTCTGTTTCTTGATCTTTAAGAGAGGAGCAGCTTCTTAAGATGAAAACACTCATACTTGCATACATGTGGTATGGAAATTGTAAGCAAAAATAGACTTTAGACGCAATTGTCACATTTAAATAAGTGTGCATTGTAAAATAGGTGGTGTTATTTAGTTGCACAGTTACAACTACAATTTCCTATTGTAGTGAGATGCTTACTATATACATATGCATCACATTGGAAGTTTAAACCACGTTTTTTTCTGTTGCTTCGTAAGTGGACTTCCAGCTTGACGTTGTTTTAATGCAAAATTGTAATGTCTACATTTGATTTAGATTAAAAGCATCTGAAATGCATAATCATTAGATGTGTTATGTTGGATTCCGAAGAGAATCATACTTTTGGTTCAATGTTTGACTGTTTTAAATGTAATGACGGTGTTTGTTTTGTGTATAAGTGCCTGCTAAAAACATCATCCTTCAATTAAAGATAACATAAATATATTAAAGTAAAATGTTTGTTAATTTTGTTGCTTTTATGCAAACAAAACCTGACCTCATCAGAAAGTACAGTGTACGTAATTTGAATTATAGAAATAATTAAAACTCTCCTTCTCTTCCCATAACAGCCGATTCTTTATGAAGGCCAAGACAAGAACCCAGAGATGTGCCGTGTCCTCCTCACGCACGAGATCATGTGCAGGTGAGTTTGGTTCCAAAAACCTTCAAATCTATTCAGCAGGTTCTTCATGCAAGACTTTTTATTATCTTTTCTCTGCATAATTCTTTTTTTTTTCTGAATGCTTAATGAAAAAGAAAAGTTTTATGTCTCACATTACTGATCTCGATTTGGTATCTGAGAGCAAGGGGGACTTTAAAAGAATATTAGCATATGGTTTGGGAGTTGAGCTCATGGGTGAACCGCAGGGTGGGCCTGCACTCTTCTTCCCGCACCACTGTGACATCCTACAGGGCTCTGCCTGTTACATTGACCTTAATACAGTGTAATTATGAGTTCACAGTGGGATTGCATTGCTGGAGGCTTGGGGAGAGGAGTCTCGTCCATGAATTTTTACCTTATGGCCAATGGAGGGGGGCAAGAACTAGACAGGGAGAAGAGCTGGGGGTCTAGGAAGTTAAGGGGGCTCAGATGCCTGACCAGGTGGGGAGCTCAGAGTTAATAATTTAGCGAAGGGAAATGATTGGGCACCCAGGGGGCAGTGGAAGACGCCAATCTCTCTAGAAGACAGAAATCTGACCACTATTGCAATTTCTATTAGATAATTTATGTATTTAATGACGAATTTCTTTGTTCTGGAGATTTTCCCCGGACTGGAGCTGTTAGTGGACACCGTTGATGGGAATTTTAACTAATTTCTTATTACGAAGATCAGCCTTCCAAGTTATATACATAACCAAAGTAGTTCCATCTGGTTGGCATCATTATTACATAAATCATATAAACACTCTGCTATAAAAAACACATCATCGCTTGCAGAAAACACCTGTTTTACACCACACAACTGTGGATTCCGGATCTTCTGGGCTATTTTCTCCTTCAAGGAACCAATATGCTCCGAGATGATTTGGCTACAGGCTCAGTTTGAATTGGTCATTATGTGATTGAGTGTGATTATTAACTGCTTCCCCTGATGAATGGAATGTTTCCATTCACTAATGAGAGCGAGATGAGAGATGTTTCCCCCGTCTCTCACTCCCAGGTGATAGAAGCCTTTATCAGGGTCCGGATGGAGTCTGCTTCACCTGTAATGCCTACAAACAGCAGAAAGAACAGCTGTTCTTGGCGAGCTTGATGTTCTTGTCCTAATTTTGAGAATGGATGTCCTGTGGCTGCTTCAGCTCTAATAGATCGGGCTGGGCTTTTCGATTCTCAGTATATGTTAATTCATCATAGTATATACTTGTCTTTCCAAGTCATTCCAGCTACTAGTTCTACTGCTCCTAACGTCCCCAAAAAGGCAACTCTGTGGTATTTTGGCATTATCCGGCTACAAAACTCATGGCGCTCCGTGCGAGGTGGGCACGGGTTATTCTCCGTCTGCCAGCTTGGACGATAAAGCCGCACTGGATGTGTCTTCCATGGGCAGGGAGCCTGGAGCTTGTCATTAGGCCTGACTTCATCTTCTGTGTGCCTGGCTGGACAATTACAACACTTGCCCTTTGAAAACAAGCCCTCTATTGACATCCATCCTCTCTCTACTTCTCTACTGTTTCATGTCTTATCTTACTTGTTCAGCTTGTTGCGCCCTATCAGATGTTTGCCATACAATTCTCCAGGGAAACTTTGAAGCCTGTTTTTTTTGTATATAGACCCTGCTCTGATTTTGCATTCTCATGTGATAATCCCACTTTTCTTGTTTTCTTGCGAGTCTGATTCTGAGACAGAAGGTCTGGTGGTCCAGTGTGGAGTGGAGATAGGGAGAGCAACACTTAAAGCATCTGCTCCACAATCTTAGCTAACCCGAGTCAAAGCGGCACAATCTGTCCTTTGTTCGTTGTAGGTGCTTGATGTTATAGATGCGTGTGTTTTTTGCAGCATCGGACCTCCGTCATTAACCAAGCCAGGGCTAGCCTGCTCAGACCCTGGAGGGAATGCCATTAAGGCCACATTACGGTCACTACGCCATGGTTTGTTTTTGTGAACAGGGGCCTGGTTCTCCCTCTGGACGTGACGGTGCTCCTGGGGTCCAGTTTGTTTATATCACTTCTTTCGCAGTTTGAGGTGCTTGTCACCACAGCCTCACCATTGGGTTTCCAATGCTAATTGGTCTCCTGGAAGTTTTCTAATGGTTCCACGTAGCTGGGGGAATAAATTACGGTGACGCTCTCTATGGTGACACACACTCACACACACACACACACACACACACACACACACACACACACACACACACACACACACACACAAAACAAGAAAAGTAAAAAAAAAAAAAAAACACAATTAGTTTTTATTTTTTTTATTGTGATTATTTATTTCATACAGTAGGACAAAGGATTTAGAAAAAATATAAAAAAAAAATCTATTTTTCTTAATAATAGTGGCTTTGGGTAATAATTAGTTATCAAATGGCATACACAGTTTTAATTACAAATTATTACATTGCTTTAAACATTTTTTTTTCAAGTGAGTATATTGTAAATAAAGTACATTATAACTGAAATATTTTAAGTGCTTTATTTCTGGTTGCATTTTCTTCTTTAAAACAGTTTCTTCTTTACGCACAAAATGTTGTCTGCATGGGTATTAATTAAGCTTTAGTAAAATAAAAAATGTCAACTCAAATTAATTAGAAGTTTGTATTAAATAAAGTTAAAATCGCTTCAACTGAAAAAAAATGTTAAATTAAATAAGAAAAGCAAATTTATCTTACTGTACTTTGTACAGTACTTGTTTACTCTGACCAAGGAATAATTTATTTTTATTAAAAAATTATCCCGTTAAGCCCAGATTTGTAATTTATTGTAATTCCAGTTTAAGTGGAATTGTGTGAAATGATTTGATCTAAATGGACCATAATTGGAATCATTTACACAATGCAGGCGGCATCAGTGGTCACATCAATGTGGTTGGCGAGGGGTGAATGGGCTAGGCGGGATGTATTTAGGGGAACCACATGCCACCAGATGAGGTGCCAGCCTGGGGCGAGGGCACGGGCAAGGGCAGAGGTGATGACAGTGTAGGAGAGGAGCATTTGGGAGAAGAGCTGCACCAGGACTGCTCTGGGTGCTGTCCAAACTGTCAGAAGCTGGCTGACCGACCTTGGCGAAGGCCCAGCCCAGCTGGAGAACAGGGCAAGAGGAGAAAGAGGGCAACTTGTCAGGCAGCCACCAGCTTGAGAAGGACTTGATGGTCACCAAATAGTTTCATCTCTACTTTTCAGATAATGGAAGTGCCTCCTAAAAACAATAATGTGTTTTGCTTGTGAACATACATTGCTGAGACAAAACGTTTTAGGTGAACATCAGAGGCAAAGTTGAAAGTTACATTTTTATTCCACTTCAGTTTATTTTGAATTATGATAAATTTTTTTTAAATGCATATTTTCAATATGTACATCATTTAGCAGAAATGTTTTATCCCAAAACAACTTACACTGCATTACAATTCTGCTCTAGGAATCAAACCCATGACTTTGGTGTCTAATAGCCTAGTCTGGTTGAGCCAAGGAAAAGGCAGAATAAAATGTCTAATTTGCAGTTTATGATTGTTTTATTTTTCAATGAGATTATGATTATTACACAATATTTTTCAATGTTATTTAGTCTCGTCTAACGTCCCTTTTTAATTGTAGTTTGAAAAGTATGGCACATAGACCAAACCAAATTTTGCTCTTTCATATGAGATTGTTAAGAGAATAAAAAGTGTATTTGTGTCAGACCTGAGACAAGATATGCATGTAACATTCCTCTTCTTTTTTTTTTTTTTGGTTTGTTTCAGCCGATGTTGTGACAAGAAGAGCTGCGGGAACCGAAACGAGACGCCATCTGATCCTGTCATCATCGACCGGTAAGAGCATTTTCTCTTTCCCTCTAAAAAAGAAAAGATACCTTTGATTTATCAAGATATTTTGTGTCTATTTTGGGAACCAAATCCTGTCTGCCAAAGCCGGACNTCTAACAGTATGAAACAGAATGACATAAACCATCTAATTACAATTTTTTGAATATATTTTATGTCTATTACCCTTAACTAGTCAGCCTGTTGACGAGGTTTCTCCGTGCTTAAAAGCATCTTTAGGGAGCGTGTGTAATGACTAGAATGGAGAAGCTAGGATTACGTTAGAGAGTCTGCACTTCCAAACAGGACCAGCAGTGTGAGTGTCCTCTTAGGGCACAGGGGTCATTACCAAATCCATGTTGGCTCGTTAGACCGGCCTTGGAGCGTTTCCAGCGGACAGAAGTGAAGGGAGCCGGAAATCAGTGACCCTCCCTCTTTCTCCACACATGCTTTTTTTAAACACTCATACACACAAAGTCTTCTCACCTCTAGCTGCCATGGAGTGAATCTGATTGGTGTAAGGTCCAAACCTGCAGAGATGATGTCACCTTTCAAACTTTCCGTGTCATTTATGGAACGTGCAATTATTTGGCTGCTCAGTAAATGACGAAACCCTGCAGCCATTACCGCCGCCATAGCGTCGAGCAAACTACCAATAACACCAATTTACTAACATCCGACCAGGCTCGAAAACGATCAAAGGTGCTACAAAATACGGCAAAAGCGTGCGTGAGAACGTTTTAATTTTTCATCTCTCTACAATGAGGCCTGTATGGCTGTCTTAAATGCTTCCTCGGGGAGAAGTCTGAATGAATCACTGACGTCTGGCGTGCGCGTGTGTGCGTGTGTGTATATACGAGAGTGTGCCAGGCACATCTGAACTCCTCATTACGCTGACCAAAACCCATTCTAGAGTGTTTACGGGTGACAGCAGATGCCCCTGATTTAAGACAGACCGGTCCATACTACTGCATTTTAGCGGCCTATTAAGATGGGCAGTATTTATAGGTGCGTCGCCCTGAGCTCCTTAAACCAACAGATAAATCAGATTGGCACGAGGGGCGGCCGCCGGCCCACCATGCAAATCAGCTGTAGCACCCATCAATGTAAAAAACGTAATGATGGCCATTCATCCTGCCTTCCACAGGCGCTACCTTTGTTTGGAGCGCAGATCTGCTCTGTAAATCAAGGCCCGTTGTGCCCGACTGTGTGGCCACATGCATCACAACTGCACACAAATAAGAGGGGGCGTTTTTCACACCTGCCTGTTAGTTAACCAGGTCTCATCAATTCCACTACATTTATTGTGACTCGTAGAGATGAACAACAAAACAAAGAAAGATTTTTTTTATTTGTTTAAAAAAAAAAATTCGCCCATCCTTGATTAAAGATTATCATGATGCATTGGCAACTTCCTGTTCATACTTTTGTCAATTGCCAGTTCATTTTGAGTCCACTTCTTTAGGCATTAAGTACAGGTCGGAAAGGTCAAGGGTCATAGCTCAAGATTAGCACAAACCTGGAAGCACTTGCATTTTATAGATCGAAAAGTGCTTAGGCGAGAGGAAAATAATGGTGAGTGGAGAGAAATATGGCTTTGCGAGCTTTAAAACAGGTGATATTACAAGCTAATATTGCAATTAGTTCGCCTAGAGAGTTCTCCACATTGGACAATAAATTGTGCAGAACTGTCAGTGCTCTGAGGAGCTGGGGGGAGTTTGGTCTAATTACCTCCTTTTGTCTCCCACCCATCTAGCCTCAAACATGCTTGTCTTAGTTCTGTCACTCATCTGTGCTTTACATTTTAAGCTCCGCATTAACACTAGGAGAAAATAATCGGAAAGATAATGGCACATGTGGCCTTTGCTCCATGACAATGCTCACTATCCTGATGTTTTCATTATGGTTTCATATAGGGGAGTACATTAAGACTAAGATGTGTTTAATGGTGTGCGTGTGTGTGTGTGTTATAAGTATAAATCATTTGTTAGAATATGTTCAGTAATGGTATTCCTATTACGGCTAATTATTAGAATGTTTTTAATATTTATAAGTAAATTTTCATCACAAAATTGCAAATAATCGATATCATAGATATAATATAATATAATAAATAATAAATAAATAAAATAAATCTGTGTTTGTGTATATAAATATACACACACACAGTTTTGATTTCGTTAAAGGACGGTAACTGTTCACTTACTTTTTCTTTTCTATTCTTTGGCTTTTGTAACTCGAACCTTTAGCTTTTAGTTTAGTAAAGAAATATCCATTTGTTTTCAGTAAATTCAACTTAATTAACTCTTCAATTTACATAGAGGTAATATGAATTATATCTTTCAGAGAGTTCCTATGTCACTTATACTGTACGTTCTTGATGCGTTCAGCATTAGATCTTAACACTAGGATACAGCAGTATTCCTGTCTAAACATGGAAGGGCTTGTGTGCATGTACAAGTGTAACTTTTGGCCGTGTGTGTGTGTGTGTGTGTGTGTTGGAGCTTAACCCTGTGGGGGTGACAGCTGGTTTTTGGTTATCAGCCTCTCTGGACTCTTCCCAGCAATCGCGTTCTATTGATCGGGCTGCGCGCCCATCGGTGCCGGCCAGATTAAGAGTATAGATTTGCAATAAAAGAAGGACATTACTGGGCAGCCTGGGTAAAATTGAAAAAAATGATGAGCTCTTGGAAGTGGAGACGAGTCAGAGGAAGAAGAAAAGGGTGTTTAAGAGGCGGAATTTTTATGTATATGAGCATGTTGGAGACATGACATGTATGTTAGGTTCATGTTAACGTACAGAGGTTTTTGTTAAGGTTAATGTGGAGTATTGGAAAAATTGATGGTGGTGCTGTACAGTCATCATTTCAGAGCAATAATCTGCAGGCATTTTTATCTTTTACAATTGTAAAGGTTTTATGATGATGTAAAATCATTTTTGTAGTGTTTACAAGATTAATGGTGCGAAATTAAGGAAATAAATCAGCTGGACTTATATTACACCACTGTTTATGGACTAATATGTAACATATGCTTTTTTTTTTTTTTACCTGCAATGCACATTACAATAAAACAATTATTTTTCATATACAGTGTATTTGCATGCATTAATTTATTCAAATTGTGGATTTAAAGCACTAGTCGATTTAATGGCTCATTATTCAGTCTCTGTCTTTAATACATCCTGCGCAATAGAGAAGGAACAACTGGAATGTAAAAGTGTTTTTTGAGTAAGTGGCACTGGCACGGCTTTGGCCCTGGTGGTGGCACTCTGATAAAAACACTGACAGATGCAAGTGAAATGAGGCCAGTCGCATGACGATGTGGAGCGTAAAGTTCCCACAGCGATTCTAGAATGGTCATCTCTCATTAACCCCACGTCTACTGAGCCATTTTTACCCAGAGTCCTGCCATCAACAGTAAAAGCAATTGAGACAAATCATGGGTTTTTCTGGGGTTTCTGAAAAAAAGCACATTTTGCAGTTTATATTACTGTTAATAACATAAATAGACATTAATAGTCTAAAATATCTAAAGACAGAACCTTGGCAGATAAATTAAACTCCCTGACGATAATCACAGATCAGTGCGCACTAACCACTAGGCCACGTCTCAGATGCATTTCACACCTGAGTGTTTCAGCTAGAATTGCTCAGACAATTGACTCAAACTAGCCTTTAAAAAAAAAGAGAAGCGGCACTGACCTTGAGTGGCCAGTAGCCAGAGGATGGATGGTAAGTACAACAGTCGGTGTTTGCGCTGTAGACAGCTTCCCTTTCACGTGGGCTATCCGGTTCAACTCTCACTACGCCGGCTACACGCCTCAGCCTGCAAATAGAAAGCCACAGAACCACAATCACCTTCTCTCCGCGTTCTGTTGTCACAGGCTCGCACAGTGACACACAAAAGGTTAATGCTATTCCATCTGGAGCTTCAACATTTTGTAATTACTTGTACACTTGTGACTTTAATTTTATTTATTGTTTAAATTTTGTTTTATACGTATCCATGCCAGAGAAGTAGGACAAATTATGCTATATTTAATACAGTATATAATACAGTATGCATATTTATATAACAAAGCAAAAAAAATTAGGGTTGATAGAGTTGAGAAAATTATTTTCTTTGCATTAGTGAAGGCTTTGTACACTACACCTGGGTACTTTTACTCTTGGATGGTCTCTGCTTGGAGACTTTCATACTGAGGAAGGTGTAGCTACAGTGTCTGCTTAAGACTCTCTGAGGAAAAGTGTTGTGTTTGCATCCAGAGCCTAAGGTGAGACATGTCTGAGTGTGAGCTCAGTCGCAGCCTCCAGAACGGCCCCAGGGCCTGCAGGGATGGATTTCTTCCTGAGGGCCCACTCTGATAGAGAAAGAAAGGATGGCTGAATGAAAAGAGAACAACAACCCCTTCTTTCACTTTTACATGCAGTTTTACATGTCTGCCTATGAGCTTCTCAGATGGTCATGTTCGATGCCTTGAGCAATAGTGTCTGAACATTGCTACTTTTTACAGAATGGCAGAGCATGTTCGGGGTCATGGGAATCTGATCCCCCCCCTCTAGCAACCATGGAAGTGTTTCAGCTAAATCCACCCCTCCAGTGCCTGTCACTAATGCTAGCATTATCCCCCGCTACCCCTCTGTGAAAGGAAAAGCTATCGATTGTTTCTTCCTCATCCCTCCGTCGACATATCGCTGCCTCCTGCGGGTCTCAAAGAGGGATCACTGGGTGCTGAGTAATCTTGGAGAGTAAACACAGTCAGGGGCCTTTTTAGCCACGCTCAAGCATTGACCAAAACTTGTCTGGGATGCCAATGAACCCCTTCTGAACTTGAGTTTAATTAACATTCCGCTGAATGTATATTTACCGTATAGGATTTCTAACCCTGTGTATGATTTCTAACTAGCCCAACAGTGTGCTCCAAAGCAGCGAATGCACACTAATGAAATCAGTAAAATGTCACATTTTAGCGTCAAATTGTTGAAATGATTTCAAAACGACTCTCTAAACCCCCGTTCCATCACTTTCTGCCCAATTAAAACCAGCCTGAGCAATGCCCTGCTGTTTTGCTTCAGAGGGTACGGTGGCACGGTTCATTAAGGTGGCTCTATCCATGGTGCTGATTCTGCCAAACAGATGTGAAGGGGTTTATTTGCTCCTCCTTAAGCCGCTGGAAGGGTAAAGCAGTTCTTTGGTCCCATGGAGATTCTGAACAGCATGAGGTTGGTGTGCAGGTCATATTCTGGCCACATTGCAGATGTTCTCACATGTGGCTTTACATATAGAATATTAAAATGTGTCTGTCTGGTTTGTCTGTATATTTACCGTTGTACACTTTGTAAAGGCAAAACAAAAAACAAAACACAAAACATGTACATTATTGCTTTTCTCCCATAAATGTCAACCATCATGTTTTTTTTTTTTTTTTAATTATCTGTCTTTTATGACAATAATAACAGCAGATTTAAGGATGACATCCATTGTCATCGGATTAGAAATTGTATTATTTTGTAAAACAGTTTTCTAACCCTTTTGCTAATAGAAATTGTCTTTCTATTTGTCTTCCTTTATTTCTTTTATTCCACCTTTAGTTTTCTTCACTGGGAATCTACAGGTTCAAATCCAGTGAACCTCACCTTCTAATTCCCACACAGTTGAACAGCAGGAAAGAACAGCAGTGTAGAATGTCCTTGATGCAGTTTTGAATGAGTGCGATTTACCCTCTACTACTCTCTCTATGCTTTCTTTTCCTGTTTCTTTTCTTTGTCTTCTGGGTCTCTCGCTCGCTCTGAGTGCAATCTGGCCTTGACATGCCCAGACCAGCCTCTAAGCGGGGAAAGAAAGAGAGGTGGTGTGCTGGACAGAAATGATGGTGTGTATGAGGGTAGAGGTGGGGTGGAGGGCAAACGAGAGAGAACGAAAGGGGTTGCATGGAAGCAGGTGGAGAAATGGATATGGAGTGAGAATGAAAGAGGGGGAGGGAAAGAGGCCAGAGATGATTGGAGAGTGAAAGAGGAGCAGATTAAGAGAGTATTGATTTCTATATAAAGATCTATAAATCTGATCTAGGCAGCCATGGCAGCGTCATAGCCAGTCACAGGAGACAGCTTTAGGGACTGACCATTGCATAACCACGACCACAGTCCAAAACATGCTTTTATTGCCTTATTCAGCTCACTGACACATCTTAAGCAATATGCTATTACTGCAATACAACACAATAATACTCTCCAGAAAGCTAAAAAAAAAATGATAGTATTCTTGCTGAAAGTGTCCTACAATTAAAGTTTCATATTTAATAAGTCAATGATTGCAACGAAGATGGTTTGGTTGGATGGATTTTTTTTTAATCAAACTGTCTAAAACATTCTGTCAGTAGGTGTATCTATCTATAGTTTTTATTGATCACTTCACTGTTCAGTTCCTGCTCAATACTATTAAAATTAAAATTCAGTACAGTATTTCAGGTACGTTATTCAGTCATTTTAAGAAGAATACATTTTTCAATTACACATACATGTGTGCTTGTATATATACTAACAGTACAATGTATTTCAAGGTTGTTGATTGTTTTTGAAAGAACTTTGCTCACTTGCTCACAAGCGTAAAACCACAATTCATCTCTGGAAACATCGTGTGATGGGGCAATACAATTTTAGGATGTTCTCAACTCCTTTGGTTGCTTTTTACTTGACGTTGCTTTGTAACTCTCGCAGAACTACAGTAGTCTTGTCTTTTGTAAATTCCTGAAATCTTGTTTTTTTTTCATAGGTGAGAAACTTCATTTTTGCACAGATATAAAGTCGTGTTTGTGCCTAATTTGTGGCAGTGTAGTTTCTATTTGTGCTGGTGTTTGTCTGGCTAGGCTTTTGTTGTGTTGTGTTCAACTGACACAGATCTCTGGAGCTGGAGACTTATGAATATTTGATGTTTTGTTGTTGTTATTTAGACAGTATAGTTTTAACCAATCACATAAATACGTGTTTGTAGATGTTCTAGTCTAGTTGTAGACTGTTCTAGTAATCGCACACACATAACATTTAAATACATGTAAAACAAAGGCTTTCTTGTGTAGATATGTATTGTCTTAATACATGTGCACACACACACACA